>PVKB01006793.1:0-51702 GCA_004027205.1 Ctenodactylus gundi
TCTCCTGGCCTCTGCATCCTGTTGCTTCGTATGAACACTGCTTCTTTCTGCTTTTTTGCATTTCTATGTCTGTTTATTATCACATCTCTGGCTCTTCCTTCATTTTCTCCTGTTCTTTCCATGCTGCCTTTTTTCTCTGTAAGTTTCATATAGAAGCTTTTACTCTAAAATTAGATATTATAAAATTATTTTAAAATGCATAAAGAATACAGACTAAGATAAAAATCAACTGGAGATAGCCATGCATAACCGCTATCATTTCAGTGAGGTTCTTGCTTCATTAGGCATGTATTTAAATGTGAATTAATTTCTAAATGAGTGCAATTGTTTTTAAAATTGATGTCTTGGTGCTGGAGGGATGGCACAGTGGTTAAAGAAGTTGTCTTGCAAGCTCAAGGCCCTGATTTCACTTCACCAGCACCATATAAAGCCCAGTGTGGTGGCACACACCTGTAATCTCAGCACTCAGAAGGCTGAGGCAAGAGGATTGTCCTGTGTCCAAGGCCAGTCTGGGCTCCATAGTGAGTTTGGGACCAGCCTGAGCTACAGAGCAAGACCCTGCCTCAAAAATATGAATAAAGTAATAATAAAATAAAATACTGATCTCCACCACATTCAGATTAGGATGGCAAATAATGGTAGAGTAACCCCCCAGGTGGCAATGAGTGTATACTGTAGCTTGTACGTGAACCTAGGTCCTATAACCTACCACGTGATCATGCTCAACACACTTGAGTCCTCTGCCAGTCCTTCTCCACATATAAAAAGGATAATTGCAGAGATTTGGTGTCCCTTGATTACATGCTTCATACTAGAAGTCTTTCAGATTTGGGGAAGCTTGTAGTTTTTTTTTTTTCCTGAGGGTATTTTGTTATTGTTGAAATTTGGGATATTTGCATAGCCCTCATTAGCTAAACATTTCAAGTACAAAATTCTGAAAATCACAATGTTCAAATTTCTGAAATTTTTGAAAGATACATTTCTGAATTTTGGAGAATTTTCAGTTGTATATTTTTAGATGAGGGTGCTCAACTTATATTACCTACCCCATAGTTTTTTTTTTTTGATGGATTAAGTAACATAGAGCACCTAAATCAGTAACACAGACACATTATGAGGGTTCAAATATTAGCTTCTAACATTATTGTTAAGTGTATACACCTAGGCATTTTCTAACAACATTTACTGTGTTTCTGTGAGGTGAGTCCACAGGAAAACAAAACATATAAAAGATAAAAGGGACAAATGAGTCACAACTGAGTTCTGTTTGAGAGAGAGAAAAATGCAAATCAAAGCACCAAGATACCATGTCACCCCAGGGAGAACAGCATATATCAAGAATTCAAACAACAATGAATGTTGGTGAAGTTGCTGGGAGAAAGGACACGCCCTCTGCACGGCTGGTGGGACTGTTTGGTATAATCTCTATGGAAAGTAGTACAGAGATTCCTCAAAAGGCTGAAAATAAACATTCATTGGCTTCAGTGACACCACTCCCAGGTATCTCTTCAAAAAAGTTAAAAGCAGTGTACAACAAAATGTGTGTATACTCATTTTACAGCAACATAACTAACAAGAGCTAAAATGTAGAAGATGTCAAAATATCCAACAACAGGTCAATGGATTAAAAAATGTAGAGTATGTACTATGCTTCCGTAAAGAAAGATTTGAGGCTTTTGTAGGTAAATAGTCACAACTTGAGACCATCATGCCTAGTTAAATGAGTCAAACACAAATATCATATGAGTCCTCTAATATGAGAAACTCAGAATAGATGCATTTTACACTTACATGGGTGTGATAGTGGGAGTTAGGGGGGATGTGGAGGGCGTAGGAGGGCCAAAACAGGAAGGGGAAGGGATTGTAATGCTGACCTAATATATGTGGGCAAAATACCCAAGCTCATGGTAACCATTATGCATCACACACACACACTCACACACACACACACACACGGGAAATAAAAAATAAAAAGAGAAATTAGAAGATAAAAAATAAAAGAACACTTTCTCCAACTAAAGCAATAGTGAAACAAATTCAAAAGAAACATGAATAAAATATAATTGAAACAAGTCTTTTTGTCTGGATCTGGAATGTACCCCCAAAGTCTCATGTATTTGAACGTTATAGATTGTCTATGGAACCATGTGCTATTGGAAGATTAGGGTCTAGGCATGTAATTGGATTCCTGGCATGTAAGTTGGATTATAAGCATGTAGTGGGGGTTTACAACACCTTCCACACCTGGATCCAGAAAGGGCTAATCAGTAGGAGGAGAACTGGAAGGTTCTATAAGCAGCTTCCTGTCTTCCTTGAGGACTAGTCTCAACTTGCCTTACTGTTTGGGATGTCATGAAAAGCTGCCTCCACCTCTGCCTCTGCCATGTTTGCTGCCAGCCACCCTGTTGTGGTTAGGATCTGGAGTGTCCCCCAAAAGTCTCACATAGTTTAATGCTATGAATTGTCTATGAAACCATGCAATGTTGGTGGACTGGGGTCTGGTCTGGAGGGGTGGATTACAGTTAAGTTAGGATTAACTGTGTGTAGTGGCCACACCTGGATGCAGCAGGGACTGGTTACTGGGCGGAGACCTGAAAGGATAGATAAGCTGCACCTGTCTTCCTGGAGGACCGGGACTAGTCTCAACTAGCCTCAGCTTGCCTTCCTGTTTGTGATGTCCTGAGAGGCTGCCTCCACCTCTGCCTCTGTCCTGTGTGCTGGTTGCTGCCGGCCGCCCCTGAATGGATTGTGACCATATGAAACTGTGAGCTAAAATAAACCTTTCCTAAATTTGTGGGTGTCAGGTATTGAGTCACAGCAATGAAAAAGTAACTAAGACACACCCCTGAATGGACTGTGACCTGAAATTGTGAGCAAAAATAAACTTTTCCTTTCCTAAATTTGTGGATATTGGGTATTGATTCACAGCAATGAAAAAGTAATTAAAACACTCTCCAAACATTTGTCTCCCAAGGCTCTCCTTCAACTGGTCATTAAATTGACTTCAAAGACTCTTTCGCTCTCCCTGGAAGGTCTGTGCATTCACTCCCTACCTTCAGCTACATCTATATGCCCTTGTCTCACACTGCTGTGGTCTAAATACTTGCATTCTCCCGAGGTTCATGTGTTGCCGCCTCATCACCAAGTGATAGTACCAGGAGGTCAGGACTTAAGGAGTGATCAGTTCACGAGGGCAGACTTTCATGAATGGAGGTAGTTCCCTTATAATGAAGGTCCCAGAGAGCTTCCTTGCTACCTCACCATGCCAGCAGTCTGCAAAAGAGGAGTCCTCAGTCCTCACCACAACCTGCAACGCTGACATCCTCATTGGTAACTTCCCATTATCTTGAACTGGAGGAAATGAATTTGTATTGGTTAACAGCTACTCAGTTTATGGTATTTTGTTGTAGCAGCCCAAAGTACATATTTATATTGCTAGACCACAGCTTTCTCCAGACTGATATTCAAGGATCTCTTTGAAAGTCCGCTGGTAGTCTCAGGTCTTTCTGACCCAGGAGGTTTACAAAAACCTTCTGAATATCTGTACTAGGTCTGTCATCTGTCCATCTCAGGAAACGGACGAACCATTCACCCAGCTGAAGAAGCCACGAATCTCCGCATCCTCTAATTCTCCTCTGTCCCTCTCCTATTCACATATTACCATATCCCAGTGATTTTACTTCTAAAGATTTCCTCACTATACACTTCCCGTCACCACCTTTAGCGTAGCCCATGTCGTCATGATTTCTCCCTTGAGCTGTGCCTCTCAGGATCATCTACTTAAGGCAGCTTCCTCTCCATTCCCTAACCAGCCTATCCTGGATTTTGCCTCCCCAGCGGTGTTTTCCAAATGTGAATCAAACATGCTTCTTAAAACCCTGTAATGTTTATTTCTGGTCCTAGGATAAGCATAACTACTTAACATGGCCAATAAAACACTGTGAAATTCAGCACATATCTGCTCAATCTCAGGAGGCAGGACAGAAAATGTAAACACATGCCACGTGCAGGGGAGCGGTGTTTTACTGCAGTTTTCTGTAACACATGTCAGGTAATGCATGCCTATTTGATGAATATCCAAATAAATGAAAATGCAATCTCAGAGGATAAAAATGTACACAAGTATTATCATTTTACCATAGTTTCTTTTTGTAAAAATCAAGAAGTAATCGTATTTTTATTTAAATTATACAACTTTATTGAAATTTGACTCTAGGCTATCAAGCTTAGAAAATGCTCAACAAAGAAATTTTTCCATTTAAGCTATTTTTAGAAATTACTTTTTTTGAGTGCCTTTATTTAGCATGTTACTTAAAATAATCTTTAGGAAAAAAGAAAAAAAACTCTTCAAAATCATTTTTGTATTTTTAGCTGTTGCTGCATAAAAATCAGTGTTTAACTAACCAACAATACTTCTTATTAGAACTTTCATATAAAATATGAAGACTTTAAAACCATCATATAGAAAAATAAAAATCATCATATATGTGTTTCAGGAAGTTAAAAGCATTCTAAAAGAGTCCCCTCAACTCCCACTCCAAGGCAAATTGAAAAAACATACTGAAAAGCTGAGTTTAATCTAATATTTTTACTTGTCTACTTAAATTCTCCAACAATTTCCACAATCTTTTGAAAATCCAAATTTCCTTTCAAGGTTCACAGTGTAGCCTGCTCACAATAATGAGGTATTAGAAAGGTGAGATTTTAATCAGACTGTGGTATTTAGAGGAGGGGACTTAGGGAGAGGACCCGGATTAGATGAACGTGTCAGGGTAGAATCTCCATGACAATATTGGTGGTTCTATAAGGAGGGGGCAGAACACACACATGCACACTCTGGTTCTTGTCATGGTATGCGATGTGCTGGAAGGCCATCACTGATATGGGTCCTTGAGCCTTTAGGATTGTAAATCAACCTCTCTTCTTTATAAAGCTATCCAATTTAAGGTATTTTGCCACAATGGAAAAAAATATTAATACATATTAAAATCTGTGTACCCACTTACCTATTGGTGAGCACTGCAGTTGCTTCAAAATTTCCTTATCATAAAACAAGCTCTAGATGAGTGTTTTCATATTTTAAGTAAACACTTAAAAAGAGAATTACTGAACATACAGTAAAGTATGTTTAACTTTAAAAACATATTGCCAAAAGTTCCTAATGTGGTTGTATTGTAATGTTTATTTTAAATGTAACATATTTATAATGTATGTCATTTCTTAAATTCAATTATGTTGTTTATAAAGATATGACAGCTTCTATGGTGGCCCAAACACCAAAGGCAAGTGTGAGTGACTCAGATATGGGGCGAAGAGGTAGTGAGTGACTTCTCATTGATCTGATACACGGAAAGAAACCCAAATGGTGGTGAAATACCTAATACGTTTCTTGTATGATTGATGTGTGTTCTATATGCAACACTTCAGATAGAAATTTAAAACAAAGATTGGGCCATCAGATGTGACCACTGAATCTGCCTATCTAATAATGCACACATGGCTCATTTCATCATCCTGACATTTACATACTTTCTGGTCATAAACAAATATTGCTATACAATCAGGTTCTGGGTGCTGACAACATCAGACAAATTGTACTGGAGACAAGAACCTACGCTATGTAAATTACCTGTTTTATGTTTATTTTTAGAATGTATTCTATAATATAATCACACTAATATATCTTTCAAATCCACTCACTCCCACCCACCCCCACCCCCACCCACATACACCCTGTATATGTTTGGGCAGCCACTTATACTCTTCAATTTATACCATTTCCAAGATGTCGGCAGATTGATATTTGCATTTTTGGTTAATCACTACATATGATTAAAAAATTTACCACAACTCACAATGAAATCAAAACTTGCATATCGTAGTCATCACTACATATGACCTGAGCTCTCTTTTTGACAGTCCCCATATTGATTCCTTACCTTAGTTCTGAACTCACAATTTCACAAAAGATTTCTCGAGGAGGATGAAAACCTAAATCATTAGTGCCTTCCCACTAACTTACCCAATTTAGACATTCTACTTAATTTTTTTTTCTTTCCGAGCAATTAAAATGCTACTTGTCATCACAGTGACTCTGATTTCAGTATACCACACACAACTCATGCACGTGTGGTGCACCGTGCAACGGTGACGGCACCTAACTCAACCTAAAATGTGATTCTTTCAGGCACATCTTTGATAACATGAAGAGTCCACATTCCATCCGGCACTTTGGGTTTCATTCTACCTGATTCTAAAAGCGGTCAGCAAATGCCTTCTGAAGGATAGCTATAATTTTTATAAACTGTTATTTACCACAGCAAAACAAATAGGCAAATGGTAATTTTCAAAAACCCGGTAGCTGAGCCTGTGGCAGCACCACTGCAAGCCCCACAAGAGGGTGGTGAGGGGAAGCTCTTGCAACAGCGTTACTTCACCTGGCTGCAGCAGCTCCGCACACTTCCTGTTCATCCTGCCGCCTGAAATAACAATCCCATAAATGTTACATCTGTAAATCCTCTCGGCCGGTGGACAAATGCCAGTGCCTTCTGGAACTGAAGTGCTTCATGGTCACATGAATGTTCTAATCACCTTAATTTAAACCTCAATTTTCAAAATTTTAACGTGAGCCTTGTTCTTTTAAAATTGATTTCCCAATACCAATATTCTAAATTAGTGACCTGAAGACAAAGCTGGTTTTTGTCCTAAAAAAACAAAACAAACAAACAAACAAAAATACTTTAAAGATATTTTTAAATACATTTTTGAAGAGATGGAGGGGTGAGTAGATGCTTTCAAAATAATTCTCTTGTTGCAAATTTCTTTTTAACATTTATCTGAGCCTATGATGCCAAGAAATATACAATAATTAGTATGTTAGTGATTTGTCATGATTTCCAAACTGGTCATAAGCAAAGCCAAGTGCTATTTGTAGAAAGGCAAAAGGCCAGGGCTCAGTTGTCGAAGGGCTGTATCCAAAGGATATTTGCCCTATCATGCAAAAATTTTAAAGGACCCACTCCCCCCTCCAAGAAACTGAAAATGATAATCACCTTATATCGGGTAACTTGTATAGCCAGTGGCACGTATTAATACACTTACACATGTAAATCATGTACTTTAGGGGCACACTTCCAAAGGTTGTGATTAAGTAAGACTGGTGGAAGCCTTGGAACCTGCACATCTAACAACTTCTCAGGAAATGCTGATTCTGCCAGTTCGCGTGTCACTGGTGCTGTGCAGTATGCAGTGTGCCTACGGGTAACAGGCACTATGGTTGGCTGCTTCTTTCTAGAGCTCTCTTCCTCAGAATCAGGTAAGACATCATTCCCCTGTTCTCTTGAAACACCGTCTTATATTCTACCTGGGCCATAACTTTCGGAATACCTCTTAGTTTCATTACTATATTTTAAATTCTTTGAAGCTCCGTTTTCATCAACATAATATTCATTGGAGCACTTAGCTCACAATATTACAGGTAAGATCTCCTTATGTTTGTGGAATTTAAAATTGTTAGGAAGGAAAAAAAATGGAAGAAAAGAAGGAAGGGGGGAAGGACAGATGGATGGATACATTAATTCCTAAATATTGAAAACAATGTAAGGCAGAAAATCATCTAAAGACTCAACGTCAAGTTATCTACTAACCTTTCAGTGTAAATGACACAAACCTTTCAGGGTTGTCTACTCGAAGCAATGCTTCTAGACTTAAGAGCAATTTGGAGGTCATTTTCTTTACTACACTTCACATTCAAGTACACACACACACACACACCAATTAGAGGTCTGGAGTTACTGAAAATAACAAAGTTGAAGTTAAATTCGATGCTTTACCATCATCACTGAGTAGGGGAGTTTGGAGGACAAAGATTGTGAGAATGGAAGCAGATGCCTTAGTTTGTTTGGCTGTGATTCCCTCCCCCATGGTGACCTGGGTCTTACTAACCCTTCTCCCACTCCAGCCAGCCCCAAAAGTTCACTGGAAAGCTCAGATATACTAAGGACATCACAAGATGTTACAAGGCAATAAGACCCAGAAATTTTAGTTTAAATCTTCCTCTGTGAATGAAAGAACCCAACATGAATGATATTTTATAAAGAATTTCCTCAAGAGGAACAGATCTAGAACAATATTCATTCACATCTACCCACATACCATCACCAATAGCCTGAAAAGCCTCAGACAGGAGGCTCGTAACTAGGGTGTACAAGGGGCTAAAGAAAAATAGGCCCCTCAAAATCAAAGGCCCAATTAAAAAATAGACAACAGAAGTGAAATGGTAGTCCCTAGATGAAGAAGTTTAAATGGCCGGCAAATAAAGGAAAAGGTGCTCAACACCTTTAACCATTACAGAAATGGAAAAGCAAAACATCACTAAGATATCATCTCACCCCCGTGAGAATGGTGCGTATGAAGAAGTTAAACATCAACCGATGCTGGCGAGGCTGTGGGGAAAGAGGAACCCTTTTACATTGCTGGTGGGACTGTAAACTGTTCCAACCACCATGAAAAACAATATGGAGAGTCCTCAATATCCTGAAAATAAATATTCCATTCGATCCAGTGATACCGCTTCTGGGTATCTGTCCAAAAGAATTAAAATTAATGTATAACATAGATACATGTAAACCCATGTTTTTAGCAGCACAGCTAACACTGGCAAAACTGTGGAAGACGTCAGAGTACCTCTCAACATACCAATGGATACAAACAGTGTAATTCATGTACATAATGGAGTACTACTCTTCTATAAAAACAGATAAATTCAAGGCTTTTGTAGGTAAATGAATGCATTTTGAGACCACTATGCTTAGTGTTGTGAGTTAAACTTAGAAAGTAAAATACCTCATGGCTTCTCTAATATGAGAAATCCAGAATATAGGCATTTTATAGCACCAAATGGGTGTGATAGTTGGGGTTGGGAGGAATGAGAGAGGGAGCAAGATGGCCAATAAAGCAGGAAAAAGGGTTGTAATGTTGTCACAATATGTATGTGCACAAAATCCTCAAGTTCAATGTAACCATTGTGTAACACATGTATTCACTAATAAATACGGGGGAGGAACTATCTTATAATCACAGCTTTTCAGTCTAAAATAAATTTAAAGTACCCTGTCAATCTTTTAAAACTTTGGCATATGTGTTGGGCTCATTAAATCCATATTTACTGAAGACAAAAAATGGTGATCAGTTTTAAAGCGTTCGTTTGCAGGCAGAGCTCATATTACATATTATAATAAAAGAGGGAAATGGCACTGAAAGGAAGTGATTGAGATTTCTGACTCAGAACAATCTCTCTGCAGTTGGTAATATTTCTCTTGCCTACCAAAAACTTCTCAGTCTGCCTTTGTCCCTTGCTGAGACACAATGCCTGGCACCCAAAACTTAAAGGACGAGAGGTTTAATTATGAAGAGGAGCTTGTCTAGTTTCAGAGGTCTCGATTCATGCATGTTGTCTGACATCAAGGCCTAAACAGCAGGGCAGATCTATGTGGCAGAGAAATGGTACTTAATTCATGGAGTCCAGGAAGTCGAGAGGGGAGAGGGAGGAGCCATCCCAGGACCGCAGCACGTGCTTCCAGGTCTCATCCCCAGTAACTCGTCCCTTCTTCTTAGACCAGGCCCGACCTCCAAATATAAGATTTTTTGGGAGACATTTTAATCTAAACTGGTGTTCCAGTTTGCATGTTATTAAATTGTGCCCCTAAATTTCAAGTCTTGGAATCTCAACTGGCTTTCAATTGTATATGAATAATTCCATATTCAAAGTCCTTGACTCTTTTCTCTCAAGGTGCTCCTCTGACTCATCTATCACCTCATATAATTTAACCACACTCAATGCCAAGTCTGTGCGGTGCTCCAAGGATGATGAAGGCAGAGAGGTGTATTCTTCCTCACCTCTGCTCTCCCTGGAAGATGTTCTTGCCTTGACATCCGTAGGAGCCACCCTTGGCATCATTTCCTCTGGAAATACTCCCTGTCACCACAGGAACTGTTGCTGCTTTGCTCTTTATATTGCCATACAGTTTCATTTACATAATGCCAAACATGCATTCATACATTCATACATACATAATGCCAAACATCTTTTCAAAGAACACAGTGCTGAATCCCTGCACCACCCCACGGAATCTACAGTTAGGAGCGCACTGTCTCATGCATATCCTCTAACCCTAACCCTCACATAGCTTGACGCTCATCTTAGATGTCCTATCATGTTTTATTCACATGCATGTCCACATGCACACAATTTTTCATAAGCATCTATATGAGAAGTTGTACAATATTCTAGTCAATGTTATGCTATCTCTAGCTCTCCCACTTGAAGACAGACCTTTTAATTAAATTAAATTTTTTTACTAACATTTGAATTCCCAAGGATTGAAAAGTACCAGGAATTTAGGCAAATGCATTTGTTGGTATAATACTTAATCTTTTCATTCCTTCATTCATTACATTTCCACTAAATTCCTCAAAGGAGACGGCACAGTTATGGACCTGGAACAAAACAGGCCAAGTTTCTGTGTTCAGAAATGCTCTTCTCTAATGTGGTGAAATATAATAAGCCAGCAGATAAGTACGTAACACCCAAGGTGATGGGGGTGCTCCGAAATACAGTACAATACACTGAAAGGAACCCAGAGAATGCCTGGGCTGGAGTCTGGGACTCCCAATCTCCGTGGATGGTAGAAGACAACTTCCTCAACACACTAAGTGAGTAACAAAGCCCGAGTTGTTTCCATTAAGCCCTGGTTTATAAGAAAGTTTGACTTCAATATCTTTTAGAAATAATCTTTTCAATCCATCTGAGTCGATACAACATCTAGATACAACAAAATCAATAGACAAACAAAACGCACCATCATTCCAGACCGCAAACCCTGAAGCACCTGTCTGTGTAACAGGAAGGAAAAGGTTAAAATCTGGTAGCAGAGCACAGACAATTTTGTCAACTTTCAAACTGAAATTACATTATGATAGTTGCTATATACTATGGTCTGAATGCTTGTGTCCCCTCAAATTCACACTGAAATCTTAACCTCCATGATTACAGTATCAAGTGTTGGGGACCTTGGGAGGTGATTACTCATGGAGGTGTCTAGGGGATTAGTAGCTGTATAAAGAGGTTGCCAAGAGGTCCCTTGATCTTTCTGCCACAAAGACCCAGAAAGCAAGCTCTATGCAAGAGAAATCAGGCCTAGCTGAACGTCATATCTGGAGCTCCCAGACTCCAGAACTGAGAGAAGAAAGTTTCTGCTGTGTATCTGCTACCCTGTTTGTGATCCTTTGTTGTACCTGCCCAAATGGACTAAGACAGCATGGCGTCTGGTTTGAGCCATCCCGGTGATGTCCTCCCTGGCTTCATTACAATTGCACGTACCTAGCAGAGTAAGCAGACACCGCCGATGTGTGAATTAGTTGACACTTCAGCTACCTCCAGTCAATGTGCGGGTGAAATTTAGATATTTTTTTTAGCATATTTTGCCTTTTAGTTAATGCTGCCAGTCTGCGGTTCTACCTGTTATGATCTGAGCTCTATGTTGTCCTCGAATGCATAAGCAAGCATTGCACCTCCATGGTGTTATGAATGAGACCAGCATTACCTCTTAGGTACTTAGTAGTTGGCACAGGAATATTATATCCTATGTTTGATATCGTCGGTACAGGAGTATTATACAACAATACTCCTGACGTCCCTATATCTTACTGCTTCAAAACCAGGAAGACAAGAAGTGACAGACAAATGCCTTGAAACAATAAATTACCTTACCACACATCACAAGGTAGCACAAAATGGTAGCGGTAGTAATATTATGAAAATTAAGAGATCTCCTTAAACATCTATAGCCAAAGTAGCAAATGACCCATATGCATCTTGCTCATCAATGTGTCTGTACTTGGTGACCGCAACCTCCTCAGGTGCTTTGCATTTCAATTTTAAGAGAATGACAGAAAGTAGGTTCCTTTTTGAAGTGTTATGAATGATTCTTTCATCTTATCAGTTGCCTATGCATTTTATACTCTGTTCATTTTTAATAACATCTTGATTTTCTTTCTTTCTTTTTTTTTAAGGAAGTAACTATAAAGGGACAATATTACCAAGAAAATACCATGATTAGGAATTGATATCAACTAATTGTCCTTTCTGGCAAAGTTAACAAATTACGGACACAGTGGTATTAGTTTAATATTTCCTATCTGTTTTGTAATCTATAATATCATTTATAAGATTATAAGTGCTTGCCTCCGTAACTATTTGCAACGTTATTAGTCAACTCTTTACTATTAGAGGATAACCTAAATGTTTAAAAAAATCTAATTCTTTTTCCCTCCCCTCAATAAGTCCATTTAAAAAATATAAGAGGTCCAGAAGATGAAAACAGAAACTGTTCATAGCTATGGAGGAATATCCAAATAGCCCCGCCTTACTGTGAAGAAAAAGACCCGGAACAAATTAATTCACGAGCTCTTGCTGGTAAAGAACAAAAAACAGCCCCGACCAGCATATAGTACTATACTCAGATGTAGGGTTTTTTTTAGGGTCCTACCACTCCCACTCCAGTTCTTCCTCTGCTGCCTACACTCCTGGAACAGCCTCTGTTATGGTTGTCATCTGAAGTGTCCTCAAAATCCTATTGTGTCGAAAGCTTTGTTGCCAGCTTTTTGGATAGTCATTGTGTCAGGGGGTCCAATTTTATCAATAGATTTACTCAGTGACAAAGAGAGAGCTTAATGAATTTACTGGAGGTGGGGCTTAATTGAATGAGGCAGGTTACCGGGGGTGGGGTGGATCTGACCTGACTCTGTTGTCGTAGGTTCTTGTTCACTCTGTTTCTCGACTTCCTTACCACAAGTGAGTGGCCTTCCTAGGCCATGACGTTTCTTCCTACCTCGGGTTTGAGAGCAACAGAGCCAGTTGACCACGTACTGAAATGAACCAAGAGCCAAATAAGTCTTTCCTCCTTTGAAGTGCTGTTCTCGTGTACTCTGTCATAGCAACACAACCCTACCAGCTTCCTACATAGCCTTTCTGCTTTAATCTCACTGCCTTCTCTGCAAGGTTTCCAGCGCTCCATAATTATCTTCTCTTCTAGATTACAGAGCCCACAAACACACTCATGGTCTCCTCTAACGCTGTCCCAAGTTAGTCTCCCATCTGTACTCCACGCTGGCTCCCCTAGGTGCCAGCCATTCCAGGTTATTTTTCCATTGCTTCATCTAAGGACAGGGAAACCCTTCACACCTGATTCTACCTCACATTCATCCACACTTGAAATGCTTCTTTCTTCAGAATGCTTTATTTAGGTCTTGATTCCTACAAAGAATCAATCCTTCCTACCTTTGTGCTATGAAAACACAGGGGAGATTGTTTTTCTCTCCTGACATCGTACACTTGCTTTTTATGTGCATTACATTAAAGGTGGTGCTATGGTTTGGAACACGAGTGTCCCCGTAAAAGCCTCATGTATTTGGATGTTGCTACTTATGGAGTCTGTGTGCTATTGGGAAACAGACCCCGGCTGGAAGGGGTGGATGCTCGAGACTTGACTCAGAAGGGTGAGGTCACTGGGGTAAGACCCGGAAGTACCCTTCTCCAGTTTGGCCCCATTCTGCCATGCTGTGAGAAGCTTCATCTCCACCTTTAGTAGCAGCCCTGACACGTGTTCCACCATTTCTAGCCTCCTGCCTGTGAAAGGACTGTTGTTTTCTGAAACTGTAGCAAAGATTCATCTTTGCTCCCTTAAGCTGTGGATATTGGGTATTCTGCCCCAGCAATGAGAAAGTGACTAACACAGCTAGTAATTTTTCATCCACAGGATTGAAAATTACTTTGGTTAAGAACTGTATTGATCACTTCTTCAATGCCTTTTAATCTGGGTGTTCAGTAAGGGTGCATTATTTAGAGTATGAGAACATATTTCAAATTGGTTTATACCAGAGCTTATTTTCTTTGGGATTAATTTGATTCCCTAAGTGGCTAAATTTCTAGCTTAGACAGCTGAATATAACTCCATAATTTAAGTTTTATTGTTCAAAGTGCAATGAGAAAAAAAATTATACTTTTGAAATTGAAAATTACTTGTGATATCTAGTTATTTTCAAGGTAAATATATACGGAGTGCCTACTACAAAGTTTCAAGTCCGTACACATCTACACACTTTAACGTAGGGTCCATGATCTGTTGTCCATATGCCAAAGAACCCCTGAAATGGCTCGTAGAGGATTTTATTTATTTATTTTTTGTATCAACACTTAAGAATTGAGACATCTTGGGCTGGAGGAATGGCTCAGCGGTTAAAGCGCTTGAGCAAGCGCTAAGCCAAGTACTAAGTACCCGAGTTCGATTTCCCAGCACCACATAAGCTGAGCATGGTGGCGCATGCCTGTAATCCCAGCACTTGGGAGGCTGAGACAGGAGGATTGCCCTGAGTCCAAGGCCAGCCTGGGCTCTAAAGTGAATTCAGGACCAGCCTGGACCACAGAGCGAGATCCTGTCTCAAAAAAAGGAAAGAATTGAGACATCTTATATAGATAAATTTAGGTTTCTGCCTTTCATTTAAAAAAAATCCTAGTGCTCAGGCTTATCAATTTGCATATTAATGGAATTTCTCAAGCTCCTTGCCATACAGACACAGAGTGTGTACCTGGGAACTCATGTCCTGGTATCCTGATGGGCAGAATCTACTCTGCCTCCAACAGATCTTTTAAATGTGTGGTCCAGGGTAACAAAATTGTTTTTCTTCTTTAATATTGTTTACGAAATGCTACATTTTTAAAAATCAAGACTTTGAACACATATTATTTTCAAATTTATTATTGGTCCTTTTCTTTATTTTTCCCAGGTGATATATATTCTTGCAAAAGGCATATTAATACAACAGCAGAAAAGACAGTAAAACTTGAGATATTAATATATACTGCTATTGTCAATTACTTTTTGATTACATCACATTAAAAGTTTATATCTGAGTAACATAAGATACGTGCTCATCTTAAAAATAGTATTTAATTCTTATAATATTAAGTTGAACTAGGCATGCTTAACAATGCTCTCAAAAGTGCTCCTCATGGGATACAGAAGGATGCATGCTTGCGTAACCTCCTAACCCCACCATGTGGGTGAGTGGGGTCATTTGCACAGACTAGTGGCTGACTTCAAAGTGGGGGCTAACAAGCACCAGGAAAATGCCCGTCCTCGGTCTCTGAGTCAGTCCACTTGAATCAGTCTCCTATGCATTCACTTGTGCCGACTCCCATCTCACCTTTGAAGGCTGAGACAGGCTGTGTCCATCTGTCACAGCATTACATAACCATCCCAATGTCAGGAGATTCAGTGAGCTAGAAAGACCAGCTCTGATCCAGTCAACTTGGAAAGGCCACACTTACATAAGTACTAAAGCAGTCCACAGGAGGAAATGTCATTCTGGGCTGTGTGTGAACACTTGTTCTCTCACAGAGGAAACATCTACACGTGCTGATGGAACGCAAAAGCTTCCCGTGTGCTTAGGTGTGACTACAACCTCTCATCCCTGAACTCCAGAAATCATCAGAAACCTATCTTCTCGGTCAAGTATTTGTCAGAGGAAATTTAGTATTTTCCACAAGAACTTTTTCACAGTACTTTTGTTTTTTAATATTTATTTATTCATTGTTTTGAGATAGGGTCTCACACGGTCTTGAACTCACTATGTAGCCCAGGTTAGCCTTGTATATGCCGCAATCCTCCTGCTTCAGCTTCCAGAGTGCTGGAAATATATGCACGCACCACCATCCCTGGCATATGTGGTGTTGGAGATCAAACTCGCAGTGTTATTCTGAAAGTCAAATTCCTAAATGTAATGCCCTCATCAAGCGTATGCCTAAGACCTGGAATTTTGCAGCTCTGAAAAGTCTATTTGAGCTTTTCCCAGATGGTCTGTATGACAAAAGTCTTGAGTTAGTATCTTAAGGCTACCTATTCAAATCCATAATTTGCAAAAGAAATCCAACTTTACAAATTGAGAGAGATTACTCTTCCTTTTGAAACTACATAAATACTTGACAAAATACTTCTGTAAACTATAGTGACAATAGTAGCACCTGCTCTCTAATTTGAGGAGTGTGAAAGAAAAAGAAAAGATATATTATTAAACAAATCTTTTTCAGAGGTGCTCCACATTTTGCTTTTTGAAAATTCTTATCAACAATCAACAGATTCATTAAAATAGTTATTTTTCAAAGGGTTAATCTTGCTTTTTAATGGAAACCAGTCAAAGAGAGGTTCTCTGCTTGATCTGGAAATAGATTTCTCTGTTTCTCTTTCCTTATTTTCCTTATTTTCTCTTTCCTTATTTTCTTCCCCTATTTTCCCATTTTATTGATATGTATATGTGCAAAATTTAAGGTTTACAATGGAGGTGAGCGTTTTGTGCACATACGTATCCTGCCAAGGTCACAAGGGCTTTCCCACTCTCTTTCTGTCCTTCTATTTCTCTGTCATGTGTTACCTATTTAAGGAGAAGAGTACCTTCTAGAAGCTAATTTCACAATCTGCGGCCAAATTGTAGGCCCAGATAGCACAGCCAAAGAGCATCCCTTTACATCTCCAGGAATCACATATGAGAAAGTAACAGGGAGTTGTCTGTCACACGGTATATCTAGACTATAGTAAACAGGAGAAAGAAAAACAACTATTTTCCTGTATTAAGAGGCAGGTGAAGCTCCACAGCACCAACTTGATCCCCCACCACCGCCGCCCCCCCCCCCCTTTTTTTTTTACAATGAAAAGAAACACTCAGCAACAGTACATGAAGACAGCCTCCCTGGATACCTAGAAATTCAAATGTGAACATATGCTTCTTAGCAGGCAGTTTCTTACTGAAGTTACAATAATTCAAGTGTGCTTCCCACCACAGAAAGCATTACACAAACCGTGCCTGTTTTATTTACTTTTTCATGACAGTGACTCAATACCCAACATCCATTTATTTTAGGGAGGAAAGATTTACTTTAACTTACAGTTTCAGAAAGTCACAGTCCATTTGCACATGGGCGGCTGGAAAATGGTAGAATCACATGGTGGGGTTGCAGCTGGAGCCAGAACCAGAGCTTCAGCAGCAGAGATCATCACAGAATGGTGGCACAGGGAGAGACTGGGAGAAAGGCAGAGCCAGGATATGCCTCTCCAGGTTAAACTCCAAGCACCCGCCCCTTCCATCCAGGCCCCACCTCCCAACCCTACACAGTATCCATAGGAACATGAGGCTTCTGGGGACACTCCAGATCCAAACCATGACAATTCTTCCCTGTATTTTCTCTAAAAACAACCTTTTAGAAAAAACCAAAATGCTTATTTTTATGTTAAGAAACAAACTATACAAATTGACCTTTGCCAAATCCACTTACTAAATCAATATTGATCATTAATTATGATCATCATAATATTTTAGAAGAAGAGCCCTAGTATTTTGGAAATGTTTCCAGGCACATTTCCTGCCTTTTCCGGGGTAATTTCAACTCTGTCTTTTCAACTGGTTCTCACAGATCCATGCAATTTTGGTACTAGACCAGACCATAACTCAAGATCTAGTCTGCTAATTATAAATGGTTTAGAAAGAAAAAAAAATCACAACTTGGAAAGTGTGAGGATTGCCCATGGTGGTGTCACAAAGAAAGGAGTGGGGTCAGTGTAACCAAAGTACCAAAGTTTCAGCTTTTTCCACCCATATTACTAAGAGAAAAAAAAATTAACACAATTTTTAAGCAGGAAAAGTGACTAAATTCTAAGAGAAGATGCTATATTTTACAGTATGTAAATCAGAAGACCCCATCACTATGGAATAATCACTTCCCCAGGGAAACCAATTTGCATGTTGCCCTCATTCTGACACCTGGAAAGTTGAATTAAACCTATGAGCAAGCTATCTATCCTGACTTGCAGGTGTTGCTATTACGAATGTCAGAAGAGGGCAAGTCCGATTCTTTTTGCAATGAACGGTGTCACTGGGAAATTAGGCAATGCAAATGCCAGCAAATGAGGTTCTAATGCTGAAGACGCAAGGGCATTCTTAGCAAATATGTTTTGTATGAAACTCTGAATAAAGCAATTCAAAAATTTACAAAACCCATTAAGTTTAATAGAGCAAGCGGTCTTATTGCTCAAGGGCTTATCACATCCAAATCTGCTCCAAGCTCTCTACCTGCTTGGCCCTCATTTGTATTTTTCACATAGTGCACATGCTACCCAGGGAGACGACACAAGCTCACGAATAGATTTCTGTCCTACACCTCCTCATATTTCCGTTTTGAAAACACACAAACACACTCCTACACGCTCCATTCCACTGTAGAGGAAGTGACAGGAATTACTTTAAATTAACCTTACCCTGGTAGAATGAGACAGCTTGGAGACAAAAGAAAGAGGACATTGTTATTTTTTAGTGTGGTAGAGGTACAGATTTTCCTGTTTCCTGGTTAAAAAAAGATTACCTGTCTGCAAATATAAAAGAGCTATCCTGTATGGGAAATTACAAGAGTTGAAAATGAAAGATAAATATCTGCTTCTCTGGCAATACCAAAACTAATCAAAACCTTTTTTTTAAAAAATCACAAGAACTTCAAAAAAAAAAAGATAAGTTCAAGCCCCCTGACACAGATGACATGCTCTTAATAGGAAGCTACCGTGTCCAAAGGTGGCAGAATATGATGCTACCACAACAGGTGATATCATGGGCTACAGTAGGCTTTCCTTATTCGAGAGAGCCTGCACTTATAATTGTATTAGTAATGATCAATTCTTTGGGCAGCATGTAAATAACAGAAGCAGATGTAAAGCTAGTCCATTTAGGCAGAAACGAGACATGGCAAATACGTCCCTTTGGTATGCACAGCTTGATTTTGATTTTGATTTTGTATTTTAACAGAAAATACAAGGTCTTAGTTATGCTTTCTTGAGGATAAATAATATTCATAGTAGCTCTGGGCAGGATCAAGTGACTCAGAGAGGGGCTGAGATGGCACTCGGGTTGACGATCTGCAATTGATACAACCATAGATTTGTAAGTATTCACTAACGGCAAGTGGCATGAAGCACCTTCCTTAGACGTGGGCTGCACTGTTCCTGAGCCAGAATGGAAACAGCATGTGCCATAAGTTCTATCTGTTATTTTATTATATTACATTTTTGAGACGGGGGTCTGGATCCTGAACTCGCAGCAATCCTCCTGCCTCAGCCTCCAAAGTGCTGGGAATAGAGGTGTGTTTTATGTGGGGCTGGGGAATTGAACCCAGGGTCTTGCGCATCCTAGCCAGCGCTCTAACCGCTGGGCTATATTCCTCCAGTCTTATCTGGTCATTTGAAAGCAAAGGTGGTCTTACCATGGTCTCTGTTGACACAGGGCTCATCAAATTTGTTTGAATAATATTATTCAAAATTATTATAAAGCTGTGTCATATTACATACAAGAATATTTTAAGCTCAAGCCTAACCAAGGCAATTTAGTAACTTAGTGAGAACTTGCCTCAAAATACAAAATTTAAAAGGCGGTGGGTGTAGGTAAAAGCGTCGGCCCCAAGCTTCCAGGCTGTGAAGAGAGGCTGTTTTTCTAGTGAGGACTGCAGAGAATGGCAGCAAGTTTGCCCGGGTACCTGAGAAAGAAAGACTGCTAGTAAAACTACAAGTGTTTCAAGCCTCAAGCTCCGAGACCGTCACTCTCACACAGCCTTGGAAGCCTGGCAGAAGAACGTGACAGACTCCAGTACAACAGTGGTCATGAGGTTCTTTTAAAAGAACAATGTGAACATAGGTGAAAGATATCAGAATCATGTCTACTCCTATGCTCTGCTACATGTTTAAAGAAAGGGCACTTAATAGAAGTAACAAGGCGCCAGGAATTCTCGTTGTGGCACTGAATCTGCCATTTTTGGCTATGAAATTTTAAAGCACCCTGTCTGGTACTCCATGGTTTATTCGTAACAGGGAAGTTTTCATCAGTCACTGATCAATTTCAGGGTGCCTGCTACAGTGACACACAGCATGATCCATGGGTGACGTAAACTCGGACGATACAGATTATCTTTCTCCATTTGTCAGTATAAGCATTAGATGAAACGATTTTTCACTGTATAAATTAATGAAATAGAATTATAAAGCAGTGTATAATGTACCATCAGATCAAAATAATAGGGTTTCTTCTAATTTGAGAAAAATCTATTTTTAGAACGAAGGATGCCATATCTAATTTTTCAGAAATTTCTTCGAGAATCATGAATAAATCTCATCCAGGCTGATAAATCAGCATCACACTCCTTCTGACTTTTAAATTTTATGATATTATCTTCACCAAAAGAATTCATTTATTTTACATAAAACGCACAGAGATGAAAAAAATCACTTCATTTTATCTCATATTAATTTCCATAACTATGTCCAAGGAGGTGCTACATGGAACACCGGTTCCCTGAGCTATTCCAAAGGGAGCTGTCAAGCTGAACTCTTGTTTTCTCTTTAAGAAAATCTGTGGCTACACCTTTCAACGACTTTACAATTGTCTGATTCATAAAAGTCAGAATGTCACAGCCCCGAGCACGGCATATCCTCCACAAAGGTAGCCTTTCCATGTAGGAAAATAAAGTTCTCATGGGATCCCCCTCTCCATTAACTCTTGAACCTGCTATGTATTATTGTCTTTTTCTGGCAAGAAGGTTTTTCAAGATCCTTTAAGATCAAGTTTTTTTGACCCTCATATCCAAGTTAAACTAACCATTCGTATAATACTATTGTGAATTTTCTTGAGTATTCACACAAGTTCTCAGACTAGTACAAAAATTATTGTATAATCTGTACATCCGACTTCTGGCCCAATGCCGAATTAAAATTAGCTTTCAGTCTAAGGAGACTCCTCACGAATTTCTCTTCTGTGTATGAAGATGGTTATGGCACCCACAGTGACACACCAGTGGATGGCCACCCCTGTGCACCTGATGGGGGAGGCACTAGAGAACATCTTCAAGCGCTCTGGTGGGGCCTGGAGAGATGGCTATTCCTCACTGTCTGTGACCAAGAGCAGAGAACGCAGTCTTCCTGGCTCCTCATTAGTTGAGGCTCAATGCTTTCTCTTGTATCATCTTATTTTTTAGATAGCATGAAAAACTTGCTAATGGCTTACTCAATTATATAATGTTGGCAAATAACTTCTCTGAAAGCTCTTTTCAGTGTATGATCGCGCACAGCACCCACCCATGTTTGTGTTCGTGTGTGTTCCTACTTGTTTACTACAGGCATGTCTTTTTGCTTTTCTCATGTATTTCTACTTTCGGCCATTTTGTTTCACTCCTATATATTACATAGGACAGATGTAGGCTGCAGTTAATTAAGCGCCAAACAGCATGTATCTCATATACATGGGGTCGTACTACACAGTCCTTGGAGACACTGGCATCTCACTGTGTAGATCAACAAACAGGTCATTTGCAAATTCCGTATTACAAATGGAGAAGAAGAAACAAGACCATTTAGCCATACAGAAGATCCTAGACCTTAGATGTAAAATGAACAGAACCAATCTCAGCAAAGATCAGATTTCGGACCCTCTCTTGACTTCAACAGGTTCTCGTGATGTAAATGTCATGCTCATTTTTGAATCCACATCTTGCTTATTTTATTTCCCTTCTAGGACAGACAACATAATATGAACATAATCATTCCACACATGTGGATTTGTCTACAGGCTTCTCCACAAGTTTACACAGGAACAGTCATCTATTTAAGGTGCCTATGCTGGTCTGCAAATGGGGATATGTTTGTATAAACAGATAATTGCCTAGAAAACAGAGCAAATGGCAGGTACAAAATGATCAAGTGACAGCTAGTACAAGGGACACAGTAAGAGAAAGGCCAGTGTACACAGGCTTGAGTAAATGAATTTGAAAGGCAGTAAGTGTTTTCATCACATAGAGGAGGAGGGATGGAGCTTGGGGGACAGAGATGAAGGGCATGCCGAGATGTTTCCTTTGTAGCCACAGGGCATGCTATTCTGATATCCCATTACTAACAATTTGGTATTTTCTTTGGATCTGACAGTTTATTCCACCCCAATATTATTAAAATACCAATGCTCTCAGCAGGGGCAGTACTCCACCATAAGTTGCACACAGTAGTCACACAGCCAATAACTAAGCCATGGACATTTGTATCACACACATTGATATATATATATATATATATATATATATATATATATATATATAGCATTTAAATATGGAAGAAGATTCTGTGCTCTGTAAATTAAGATTTAAAAAATTTTTCTACCTTTATTTTATGTAAGATCATGGGTTTCTTATAGAATTTAATGGAAGTTATACACTACTGTAATTTATTACTTATCTCAACAAATTTTATTGAGCAGCTACTGAATACTGTGTCCTGGAGTCTCTGCAGTTCTATGTTGGATCCTCAAGGTAAAATGGATGGTTTTCACATAGTGTTTTATTTTCCTTCAAATTTATGATTATCCTAGCCCAATATAATCCATTTAACCAGTGCCAAGATTGAAACATCATTATCACAGATCTACTTTATTGACATATGCCCAATCTTATTCTGAACTTCCTGGCCTAGTCCTTAATTTCCTCCTTACTCCAATTACTCAATAGACTTCAGGGGATCACAACCGGCTTCCAATTTACTACAGAATTCCTTGCCACAGTCTAACTATGCACAACATTCAGATCAGATTCTGGTATTACCTTCTCTCTGGGATATTTTTTACTCTTTCAAACATTTATTTTTTTTTTTAAACAATTACTGTCTACTACAGTGACTCAGGTGCTTGTATCAGTGGTATGGAAGACATGAGACTTCTTTTCTGGGCTATATTACATGTCTTGCCAAACTTACATGTTGAAGTTTTAACACTAAAAATTAAGGTTAAATGAGGTCATTATTGTAAGTCTTAATTCTGTATTATGACTGGTATCCTTCTAAGAAAACATGAGGACCCAGGCACTTACAGAGGAAAGAGTCATATGAATATATAGCTAAATGATGGCCACCTACCTGCCAAGGAACATGGTCTCGTAAGAAACCAATCCTGCCAACACCTTGATCTTAAATTTCTAATCTCCAGAACTGTGAGGAAATTTGTTTCCATTTGTTAGGTTATTACCTAACAAGAACATAAAAATGAAAAACTAGCAAAAATATAGCTATCTCAAAGAGTAAAAGAAAACAGGCTAAAAATCCCTGTGGCCTTCTGAAGCTTGGATTCCAGGCTTGCCTGCATCTCTTTCGCTCCACACACTCTCCCCTACTAGTCCTGTCCCCTGGGGTCCTGACTGACATCAGCTGCCTTTATGGAAAGTACACACACGGGATTATTCTCACCATGAAGGCAGGGTCAACCAGAATTCTTAAGTTATTCTCAGCCTCTAAAACTTTCCCCGTCAGTGTGGCAGGCTCTACTAGTAGTACAACCTACAGTACATATCAAATGCAGCTGAAAGACACAAAAATCCAAATACAATTTTAGAAAGCATGATATGACTTTGAAATAATTCACTTAAAGGAAAGTAACCCATTTTCTGCAAAAGCAGCAAATACATGCAGCTGAAATCCTAATACCACATCGAAGCCACTTGATTCCTACACTTCCTGAAGCATTACTGAGTCTTAGCCAACAACAAACTTTGTCTGTCCCCAAGCAAGCTCAAGTTTGTCAGTGAGCAGCTCTAACACATCGCCTAACACATAACACAATTTCTTTTAAGCATTTCTGTTGTTTAAAATGGAGATTACCAAAGACACTGCCAAGGCTACGACGGATGAGCAGAGAAGCTCGGCTTCCTCCCACTGCCAACAGTGACGCATCTCAGTTTCTATAGCATCGTCACTCAATTATTTCTTCCCCTTGATCTCCACTCTAATAGTAAAATATTTACAAAATGATAACATTTGGAGTAAATATGATTTGAGATTTGAGTCCACGCAGGTTTTTTTTTTTTTTTTTGTCCTGGCGATTGCTACCTCTAATCTTGACTCAACTCCTACTCCATCATCAACATTCAGGCCAGAGAGCACATCCTCCGAGAGGTCTTCTCAACATTCCTTTCCTGGCTGCTTCCTGCTCTCTCCATCTAGGACAACGACACGCCTGCATTTTCTCTCAGATTCCACCTAGCACTTGCTGCCCAGGCTCTGTCTGTCTTCTCTCCTAAAAGGCAGAAGCCACCCCTTCGTACAAGACTCTACAGGCATGCTCAGTGGAGTACCATTTATTTTGACCCACACACTTCATACATGATTGTTCCTAGACACTTGTTTAAAGTTTTAGACATATCTCAACAGTCAACTAAAATTTATTCTCTTTTAGCTAAATACTGGGATTTGCCATGGAAAGGCAAAAATTAAAATGGATAAGGACTAATGGATGGAAAATATTGAAAACACTTCAAATGATGTATTTGCTGAAAATAAGTGGGAGTGATGAGAACAAAATGCGTATTTTTGTGTCAGCATATACAACGGAATTATTCAGACACCCTTCTAATTATTCTTATTAAAAAGAATACACTAGGTGTGTGTCAGTATATAACTTTACATAGTAAATATTTTTCTAGCCATTTAAAATATGTTAAAATAAAAGCATCTGAAGGTAAAATGCACAAAAACTGGGTGCAGTACTGAAGATTTTTAACATAGAAGCAACATTTTTACTTTTAAATATTCAAAATCAGTGATTGGGGCTGCTTGTAAGTAAGAGTCCTCCCCTTCTCCAGCCTCTGATGTGCTTCTTTCTTTAATTCTCTTACAATATCATGCATGTGCCCCAATTTCTTTACCATGCTGGCCTTCCTTGCTAAGGGACAAAGTGTCACTGAGGAGCAAGTCAAATAAAGCAACGAACTCAGAACAATAGATTCACACAACACACAAAAGGACAATAGACTTCTTCTTTATTCTTGCAATTCAGGAAAAGAATTCTTTTTTTTAATTGGCTTAATCCTTTCAATAAATGTATTGTGATCGGGAAGCAGACTGAATTCTGGAAAGGCCTGGTGTATGGGTTCTTAAAAATTGCCGGTAGAAGGCTACATGGGAAGTGGAAGGACCAGAGCAAAACATACGTGGCCTCTGGTCCAACTGCCAGTGCAGTCCTTGCTCCCAATCAGAACCTCTTGAACGTGTCCTCTACTGCCCGGCTCCCTGATTCCCAGCATTCTGGTCTTCAGTGCTCAGTTCAGTGTCACTCATCAAGCACTATGCACAATGATCTAGCACTTCTCAACCTTGCATTGCCAAACTTTACCAAACTCCTCAAGGTTCTGAAGCACAAGTTCAGGGAGAGTAACAGGAATGACCCCATTTCTCTGGTACTCATTTTTCTGTATTAGTAAACTTGTCCATTGCTGGACAAAGACTTGATACCACAAAGCAAAGAAGGAATTTGGCTCATGATTTTGGTCTATGCTTGACTGCCTTCAAAGAAGAGGAGTTTGGTGGGTTGTGCTCAGTTCATAGTGGTTGAGAAGCAGAGCAGGACAGAGGGACAGAGAGGAATAGGTAAGAAAGGGACCAGACACACATCTCAAGGCGATCCCTCCATTATCCACCAAAATACATCTAGAAGGGCTCCACCAATCCCCAAGGAGAATCCCAAGGCCAATCATGTTGACACATCACCCTGAGCATCACAGTTGCCTACCACATTGGCAGCATGTGAGTGATGCCTGCATGCTTCATTGAAAGGAACGAACAACAGAAAAAGGTAGGGTGGGGAAGAACTGAGAACACGATCGCCAGTTAACTCAGAAAACAGATCTCTTTTGGGCTGCCAAAAGCAATTGTCAAACAAATTGAAAATACAATAATCAAACCTGCCTGTATTTTTGATGACTACTTCAAAAATTTTTTCCTTTAATTAAATTATACTACAGACTCTTTGGTATTCTCATGTGATCTGATATTCAAAAATCTATTTTACTAATGTTAAAAAAATGACATCAGTTTTTGGTGCTTTCATCCTTTTTGACGTGTTTCTACAGTAAGAAATAAAAGCCTTAAAGCAGGACCAACTGTGTAACTTGTGGGGCTCAGAGTGACACAAGGACGAGGGACTGGGCACACTCCTGGGTTTAAGTGACAACAATGTTTCATCTCCTGATGATAGGAGCTTGAAGCTTGCAGGTTTTGCTCAGAAAAATGTCAAAGAATCAGTCAGGACAAAGAGGAAAAGCTCAAATTGGCCTATTTAATAGTCTGAGGGAAAACATGTTAAAGACCTGGTTTCTTCCTGAAGCAAATGTGGGTTTCCATATGAAGAGCCTCTTCCTATCAGGCAGTTACTACGCACATTACTATAGCAGGTGACTTTTATTTTTTACAAGAGGAAAAACAGTCATTAGCTCATAGATAGCCTGACTCTGATTTATTTTTAAATGCAACACTTAATGATTCCAAGTTTCCTAAAGAAAAAAAAATTGATGTGTACTTCCAGATGAATTACCAACATAGCATGCCTAAGAGAAAGGCCCAGAATGATTTACCCAACTACTGACCACTCCAACCAAGTCTGATGGGAGAAGGACATGAATATGCAGATGTTCAATCTAATAAAATGTATTAAAATATAAATATACTTTAAGTTATTTCTGGACTTAAATCTCAAAAGTTTGCAGCTTAAATATATTTTAAAAATAACTTCTGTCTTGTATTCAAGTCAAATTGCTTTGGAAACAAGCTTATGATATCCCAGCCATCTTTCATGGTGCACATTATGCCCACTGTGATTACTTTAAAATGGATCTTACATCTTGTTTTAGAAAAACTCTCACCTTAGCACATTTTTATTAATAGAGCTAGTTACGTAATAACTTCCACCATGATTGTTCATATTTTATTTATTCTATTATAAAATCTCTACAAAAGGATAAAGAACATTTTATTTACTTATTTTTCCCATGTGTTAGTCTTTAGTCACTATGATACTGGAAGAAACTATTTAAAGAAGGAAAGATTTAAAGCCAAAACTCATGATTTGAGAGGTTTCCAGCCAATGGTCACTTGGCTCCACTGCTTCCGGGCTGGAGACAGGACATCACGGTGAGGAAGGTTCGGCAGAGGAAAGCAATTCACCTCGCGGAAGGGGGGAAGGAGGGGAATGAGGGAGAAGAGGAGCCCAAGGAACTAGACCCCATCTGCAACATCACACCCCCATCAGCCGTGGCAGCAGCTAGGTCCCACTACCTGTCCTTATCACCTCTCCACAATGAGCAAATGAGTGGATGAATCCAGTGACAAAGCTAGAGTCCTCAGGATCCAGGCAATTCCTAAAAGCCAATCAGCAATCAAGCCTTCCATACATGAACCTTCTTGTGGAACATACTGAATATTATTAAGGATTTGTTGATATTAAGGAATCCCTAAGGAAAACAGAAATTGTTTATTAGGTTTTCTCTATGGCTATGTTAGATAAAGACTTGTAGGGCAGTGTTTCTAAAATGGCAGTATTGGGAAGACACGTAGCCACTTCTTTAGGTACTTGTTAAAAATGCAGAATTCACAGTCCAACCCCGACTTAACCAAAACAATCTCAATGGTACTGATTACCAGATCTTTTATCACTTTCCATTTAGCTGTCTTGAGAAGCCCTGGATCCGTGTAGCAAGATACTCCAATTATATTTGTGTATGCTACCTTTTGAGCACACCTTACGCCAAGCTTTACGTAATACAATTAGTCCAGGATGCATGTGGGTGCAATGGCAGTGGTATCTAGATGACGGTTCTCTTGTGCGCCATTTGAGTATTGCCTTCTCACCATCGAGAAAGAAAAGCTAGTCTTACTACCCCTGTTAGAATAGCAAAGCACGTATCTTCAGTTTTACATTCATTCTAGCTCACAGTTCAGTACCTGTAAAGTCTCAGCAGAGTGTCTGCTATGATGAGATTGCCCATTCTAGGAATTTTTTTTCAAGTACTTGGTATATCCCCTGAAGGTGTAATTTGCAAACATTTAAGCTTAGGCAAGGCCCGTTCAGAGTTACCTTTCTATACCACTCTGTTTTTCCCACCCCCACGCACCATACTCTAACACAATGCTTCACAAATACAACTGGCCTTTGAACAGGTTGGATTTTATTTTTAACAAACTCTAAGCCTTTACGTATTTTTTTCCCACCTGTCATTAAATTTTACTTCCTTGCTTTTTTAAAATCTCAGAGTGCTAAATAGGCTTAATTAGATAATTTACATGAAAGCATTTCATAATTAATATTCTACCACAAAACATTCTACCACTAAAAAGCACTATTACTATTTAAGCATTTGAAAATTCTTTATTCTTTTTTTGAGACAGAATGTTATCTTAGCCTGTATTGAAAATTCTTATTACCCCTTTTGCCCTCTGGTCCTAGCTAACTTTTCTCTTCAGTATTATTTTTTTGGCTCACAGCTGATCTCAACAGTACAAGTTAACAAATTCAATTATTCTAAGTAAAACAGGGAGAACATTTTATTTAAATCAACAACATTTACTTAACATCAACCAAAGCACCTGAAGAGCATATGGGGCATGGAATTGATCTTTTTTTTTCCCGGACAGATAAGGCTGTCCAGGGCCACCTGGTGCGTGGTGAACATATTTGTAAGACTTAGCCACTTTCAAACACATCAGTCTTCACCGAGCTATACCGCATTTGCTTTCCTTCGATCTGTCAATTCTTACAGTATACTGAAGTTTTTCCTACCTCAGAGAGCTTTAGTACATATTTCTGTGGGTTTTTTTTTTTTTTTTTGAGACAGGGTCTCACTCCGTAGTCCAGGCTGGACCTAAATATTCCAGGCTGGACCTAAACTTGCTAGGTAGTTCATGCTGGCCTCGAACTCATGGCAATCCCTCTGCCTCAGCCTCTCAAGTGCTGGGAGTACAGGTGTGCACCACCGCACCCAGTTTATATGGTTCCAAGGGATTGAACTCAGGACCTTGTGCTTCCCAGGTAAGAGTTCTAATTAAGAGTTATGCTCCCAGACCCTATTTTCTGCTTTAAAGACTCTTTCTCAGTCTTCGATAGCTAATATCTATCTGTTTCAGGCGATGCTAAAATAGCAAAGAAGACTTACTTGATTTTAGAAATAAAAATCACTTTTCCCACCCCCTCATTATTTCCTCAAACAATAGCTAAAACTTTTCCTTCATATGTTAATTATAAGTGGTTATTTATTAAGTTCTATGTCATCTTCACATTACTATGACAAAATATCTGGAGCAAACTAACTTCATAGAGAAAAAGCAGTGCATTTAGCTCTAAGCTCTGGAATCTCAAAGTCCAAGGTTAGGCAGACCATCTTGTTTGGCTGTAGGGAGGACCAACCAGCAAACAGAGCACCAATGGCAGGGAGTGGAGGTGGGAGAGATGACCTTGAGATCCCAAGCCTGAGATGACCTTGAAAGAATAAGCCAGAGAGCTATTTGAGCTCACTCTCATGAGAATGCTCTTAGGAAAGTTCAGGGGTCCCAAGAGAACTACACTAATCCTTCACAATGGTATCACTGCCAAGGACCTAAGGACCTCCCACACTGACCCCATCTCAAGAACATTCCTCCAATTCCACACTGCTCCTGGAGGTGAGCTTCCAACATATGGACTATGGTGGGCACACTCAAACTACTTTCAAACCATACCATTTTTGTCTCTACAAAAATGATACAGACTGCTATACTTCCTTAGTTGTGGTATAACTAGTGCTTCACATAATAGTTGACGCATATTAAAAGCTAGGTGAGTATTTAGTGGATGAGAAAATGACAATCAGAGAATAAGTGCTCTGTCACAGGAATTATTGGACCAAGAAGATTGTTCTTATACAAATACAGCACACCAAAAGTGACACGGAAGGGGCTTGGCAACACGTGGTGGAGGGAAACTGAAACTTCACACACAGAAGACTGCAACTTGTCACAGTCTCACTCTGTAAAACTCAACAATGGATCAAAGACCTTAACATAACACCTAATGTCCAAACATGCTGGAAGAAAACATAAGGGAAACATTTCAAGGCACTGAAACAGGCAAAGGATTTTCTGGGATCCCCCAGAGCAAAACTGGAAACCCACCAGTGAGATTAGATGAAACTAAAGAGCTTCTCCGAAGCGCAGAAAACAATTAAGAGTCAAGGAACTATCTACCAAAGGGCAAGAATTTTTGCCAGTTATTCACCTGAGAGAGGGATAAAATAGAAGGAACATTTAAGGAACTCAACCATTTAACAAAAACATGTAATTCAATTAAAAATGTGCAAATGATCTGAACTTATTCAGCCATTAAAATAGTAACATTTTGTCATTGGCAGCAAAATGGATGGAGGAATGTCTCATCAGTTAAAGCACTTCCTAGCAAACGCTAAACCAAGCGCTAAGTACCCAAGTTCAATTCCCCAGCACCTCATAATCCAGACATGGTGGTGCATGCCTACAATCCTAGTACTCAGGAGGCTGAGGTAGGAGGATTGCAGTAAGTCCAATGCCAGCCTGAGCTCCATAGTGAGTTCAGAGCCAGCCTGGGCTACAGAGTGAGACCTTTCCTCAAAAAACAAATAAACAAACAACAAAACCCAAAATATAACTGGAAGACATCATGTTAAGTGAAATAAGACAATAGAACAGAAACTGAAGTAGTACATATTCTCTCTCATGTGTGGAAACTTAAAAAGAAAGAAGACAGGCGGGGGAGAACATGGTAGGGTTGGCAGAAGGGTGTTGACGACGTGAATGTATAGACATACGACACAATCCTACCAATATATACAATTCACAGAAGCAACACAAACCCTGGACTACTAATCTTTTGTGTTTAAAGAGTATAGGTACTCTACTTAACAGTATATATATACTGCACAGAGGTAAGTAGATCGCCATTCTGGAGAAGTTCTTGTACAACTGCTGACTTAAAACCATGTTTTCTATAGGTAGCCTGCTTCTCATTTTTCTTTAGATTGTAATAAAATTGTAATTATCCAGTGTAACAGAGCTAATAGTTTCCTGATCACCTCTGTTAAAGTGGTTAACACTCGTGCTAATAGTTGTATATAAACACCTCAGGAAAGTTTTTCTTTTTCTTTTTCTTTTTTTTTCTTTTCTTTTTTTTTTTGAGCTGGAGAATAAACCCAGGGAGGGCCTTAGTATGCTGAGCACGTGCTCTGCCACTTAGCTGCACACAAGCCTAGAAACGCTTTTCCAAAAATGTCAAAATCAATAGAAAACACACAGCTATCCAAAAGGCTTTGTGTCAGCAACACACACACAGATAGAGAGAGAGAGAGAGACAAAGAGAAAGAGAGAGAGAGAGAGAGAGAGAGAGAGAGAGAGAGAGAGAGAGAGAGAGAGAGAGAGACGGAGAGAGAAATAAGCAAACAGAAGAGAGAAATAAGAGGTTTTTTAAAATATTCCTTAACAGGTTTTTTATGCTAAAACAAACCAAAGCAATGGAACCTGACATTATCTTCTAAGAACAATCTCAAAACTAGGTTGGCTCCTGAAAAGTAAAGTAACAGTCTGGAATCCAGGAATTTTTCAACATCCTGAGATATATTTTCCCTTCAAGGACAAAAAAAAAGTGCTTACAGTTCTTTCAATAAACTGACTATTTGTAAAGTACCCCTGTGTGATGATTTTGGAATCTTAGAATTACCGACCTGGGCAATTACATTTATTTGCTGAGGAAATGAAGTATTGGGTTCTGATGTTTTAATTTCTGGTTTGTGTTTCTGGAATTGGTTGACGCAATTTGTCTAGGAAACAAACAGTGTTATAGAGATTATTTTTGAGTAACAGCCTGACATAAGGAGAAGAGCTATTAATAGTTAACAAATAGATCTCACTGTTTTAAGATAAAAATGAGTTAAATACTTTTGGACTTTCTTTTCTAAACAGATTTGAAATTTTAAATATCATTTTAGCAGATCTAGGACTTTAAGTCTTCAGCGATGCCCATGCCTACCGGTCCATGCCAGGCACTGCTCAAAGCACACGAACAGCCCAAGCTCAGGTGTGGGACTCAAACGCAGGTGTCAGAATTCCCAGGGACACCCTCCACAGAGAAGCAGCAGCTTACAGTCATAGATTTCCTATGGTTTCAGTTTTCAATAACTGTATACAAATTAAATAATTAAAATATTTCTTAAACTTTGAAATTTTCAAATCGACTGATGAAAATAGGCAACGGACACAAAATGATACTTCTGCTGCCATTTTTAGTAAGAGTAACTAAGCAAGGGTCTAAGTACAGTTAACACCTTTCCAATAGATCAAAATAATAACATAACATAATACCTGGGTTGTTATACTTTTCATTGAAAGTTTACAACCAGTATTATGTTTATTGTAAAAGAAAATAATGCCTAATTTTCACGTCATTTATATTTAAATGGCCTTAGAAGGCTAAAAAAAGGTTGCTTTTTAAATCACATTTCTGCTTAAAATAAGCCATTTTTCATGGTTCACTAACAACCATTCTCATGGAGTATCCCAAGAGCTCTTTTCAAAATAAAAAAATTAAATTTAAATTTAAAAATTACTTAACAAAGGGTTGACACATTAATTTTAAACTTGGCAAAGAGGAATCACTCACACACACACAGACACACACACTGACACACAGACACACAGACACACAGACACACACAGACACACACACACACACACACAGCTAACTACACTCAAATTTTAGACCTTCTTCACCTCTGACAGCTTAGCCTGTCTACACCCATACTCTTGTAACATGGAAGAAAATGGTGGGAATTCATTATGTCATACATGCAAATCTTCTGGGGGAAAAAAGCCCCCACCCCTTCCTAAGTCATTCTCAGAAAGTGAAAATCCTCAAGCAAGAAAAGAGTAGTTGTCAAAATTAACAACCTTCACTTTGTTTTGTTAATACATTCTTTCCCCCTAGGAATAAACAATAGGCCTCTTAAGGACTACACAGAAATCAGAGATTTGAGCTTTTATTAAGTAAAATTCCACAAAGTCCTCACAGAATTTGATATTGTGAATATTATGAACTACTTTGATATAAATAATTAACGTGAATATAATAGAGATGACAAATAACCGCACCGGGCTTTGATCATTCTAGAGGGACAAGGTCGTCTGCGGCTGCCAGTAACAGAGTTAGCATAGAACAGAAACTGGATCCCCGAAAGGACGCTCTTACTAGGGACGGATCTTAGAAGCCAAGGGTGGGAACTAAACACTGTCAATGGCAATTGGCAATTGTTTGGTGAAAAAGTTTCATATGGAAACACATCAGAAAAGTGACACTTGGGGACTCCAACACTGAAAGCCAAAAATTTCTTTCTATTTCAACTTATTCCTGGAACTGCATTTCCATTTTTCTCTTGAATCAAACCAGTCAAATCCTTTCATAAAGCTTACACTTAAAACTTCTCTTAGGGCAGATTAGATATTTGCAATGCATTCTGAATGCCAGGATATAACAGGTGAATCCTGTAAAGAGTGAAATAGTAGGTAATGTGTATAAGTCTTGAAACAGACGAAGGACAGAATATCGAGAAAGAAAAATAAACTCCTTCAATCTACTGTTCTGTTGCAGAAACTTCATGAAAGATTTTAAAAACTCTAATGCTACAAGAAGAGACAGAAATGATGCTGAATTGCTTTGTTAAGTAATAAACTTGGTTAGTCATATGATTAACTTGAATTTCAACCAATTCCATGGGTGTCTATATTATGTTGGTATAAGGATACTATAAATTCAAGTTAAGCTATTTTTCCTTGTATGTTATAAAACTGATTCTGATAAAATTGAGCTATATTCAAATTTGTTACTCACTAGAATTCTTTAATGGCACCAAAGTGTTTATTTTATAGAGATTTTAGCATTGTGTTTATCACATAATGATTGATCTATAAAGTAACTGTTATTAACCTTTATAATCATCATCCTTATCATTACAATTAAATACAAACATATATTTAGTACATAATTTATAGCATGTGCTCAGATATATTTGATGAGTTTTAATATATATGTATTTAAGTTAGATGATCTATTTATAACCCAAGGTTTTATATTAAAATATACAAATTATGACATTATCATATTAAATATACTGCATATGGAAAATATGCTTTTGCTTTGTTTGTTGGTGAGTAGTAGGAATTTAGCCCAGGGCATTTATACTCCCAGACTTTAAGACAGAATTGTTAAGTTTTCCAAGCTGAGCTAAATAAAACTTATGATCCTCCTGCCTCAGCCTTCCAGCCTGCTGGGATTACAGGTGTGTGCTGCAATGGTTACCTTCATATGACAATCACTGCTCATCTGTCAGCCACATAACAGTCTGGAACCACCCCCCAATTCTCTCAGGTCTGAGATTCTATTATACTCTCTGAATGCCTATGAATCTAGCTTTCCATCTAAGTTAGTTTATCTCAGTGGCTTAACTCTGAGTCAGTTGCATTTGACACTACTAGAGCTCTAATCTGGATCAAAAGAAAAACTATACTGTCAGTGAGGAGACATACATTTAGAATTCTGTATTATAAAAAGACATCCCTAAGTAAAAGCTTGGGCATGGAGAAAGAATTTTTCTTCTTTGATCATTCTTATCTGTCGTAAATAATTATGCCTCTGAAAAATAACATCCACCTGTTCAGTAAAATGACAAGATCTGCAACACAGGGTATCCAAGTCAAAAGTATTTGTGTAGGGATCAAATTAATGTTTGTGACACTGTAACATAGAATCATGAAAGGAGAGAGACGGTGGTGAGACTGGCCCTACCGAAGGTGAGCATTAAACATTGAGCATGCCCAGAATACCAACAAGGAGATTGTCAAAAGAAATGCAGAATCACTTTGTCTTCTCTAGAGCAAACTGGCTCTAACGGAAACATGTAATCATTAGGTGAAAGAAGCATGTTTAAAAACTTAGACAAGCTTTTTCAAAATCCATTTGGCCCCCATGTATTGCACTATTCATTTACATTAAGCATAAATCTTTAACAGGAACAGCGACACATTTGCTTGGTCCTGTTAGATTTGGGAATATTGACTCACACTAATTAAGTGGTTGACTGCCTACTGTGTACCTGTGTACCAGCAGTGTTTTAAATATTGAAGGGGCGACTAAAGCGTAGTTTCTGCATTCATGGCTTGAGTCTGTCCTGCACACACACACACACACACACACACACACACACAGAGAGAGAGAGAGAGAGAGAGAGAGAGAGAGAGAGAGAGAGAGAGAGACTGAAAGGGACAGTAAATAGAGATAGACTTGTTTAACTCTATAGAGAAAGACTTGTTTAACTCTATTAGACATCAAGGAAATACCAGATACATCTGTAGATACTATTTCACCAGATGGCTTAAATAAAGAAGACACACAATGCCAAGTCTTTGAAAGTATGTAAGGGAATATATGGAATTCTAAGGCATTACTGTCAGGAATGTAAATTTCTGCAACCATTTAAAAAAATCTGTCTGGCAATTATTTCTACAGTGGAACATGCACATATCTTGTAACTGCACACATGACCACACACCAGAATTGCATATATCTGTCCACTGAAAGATGTGTACAAGAATGTTTAGAGCATTGTTATTATAGCAGCCAGTACCAGCAACTCCACTGATTACAAAGTTGATCCTAAAATTGTGGTATAGCTACACAGCAAAATGCTACAGTGCTTGAGAGATATGAGGATGTGTTAACTGCAGTTACACACGGCATGAGTTAGATTACCAAATACAGTGTTAAAGAGATTGGACTTTAAGAAACATTAATATTATAATTCTACTTAAAGGTCAACATAGGCAAATCTTATAGGAAGGCAATGATTGAACCAGGCAGAAAAAGGAGACTTTCCGGGTGTGTGCTGTATTTCTTGATCTGGGTGTTGGCTACATACAGGGATGATCTCACCTTCTCATTTTTCACTGCATTAGATATTTATGGTGTGTGGCTCTTTTGCAAAATTTACTTATAGACAAATGGATAACTTCACACTGTGATGCTGCTGTGAGAAAAAAACGTATGTGAAAGAACATAAAGGATAAACATAACTTAAGTATGTCCATCAAACAAGCCCTGACTGCCACATACAGACCTGTGACAGGAGCCGACAGGGTTAGGAAGGCTCAAGGACAGGGTCAGACACCTCTATTGGAAAACCCTGAGAGGGAGAAGCACTGGGGACAGTCTGGAGCTGAATGAAGGCCAACATGCCAGCGAAGAGCCAAGGACAGAACAGACCCACCTACTAAAGTTGGAGTTGTAAAGGGATGTCCCCTAGCAAACAGACCTAATCCTGTCTGCAGAGGACTAATTCAACGGTTTAGGCAGAGACAGGCAGAATTATTTATAAATGATCCCTATGTCTGCTGCAAGAAACTGTGCTATTCAGAGGGGTCCTAGAACCAATGAGCAGGGCCACTTGGTGGAGAATGCTTTACCAGTCTGTAATAAAATAAGAAACAGAGTAAGGATGTAGAAACATTTGTGCTAACTTGATGTTCGATTCTGTGTCTGGCAAGCTAATGATAAACAGATTACAAAGAAATGGAAGCTGGTACTTTTTCCTCATTCCTTTTGCCTCTCAATGAATCTTTTTTTAATCAACTCGTAATTAAAGGACAGTTATTAAGTGTTGTTCACACACATACTGAGAAGCAGCCCTGATGGAGATATGCCTTGACAGAGTGCAGGGTTAGGTGCAAGGGTACCATTTCAGAAGTATGGCCATGTCGTAGGAAAGGAAAGATAAGGGATTTGCTTGAGACAGAATTTTGCATGAAAAAAAAAGCTGGATGAGCAAACCTACATTGAAGTACATCAAATCAAGTTCAAAAGGTAAATAGCAGGCTCCAAATTGTCCTAGGACTTGCAACACACCCTGTTGTAGGATCCTTATAGAAAGCCTCAGCAGAAAATTAGTTTCTGCTTCTCAACGAACTCACTGCTTAAAGAAAAGACATTCAACATTTTAGATAATTATTCCATTAAAGATTTTAGAGGCTGTCTTTGAACCAGTGCCCTCACAGACTTCCTAGTGTATTGATTTTAGCTGAACAAGTAGGGGACAGACTTCCTATGGCTATGTATACTAAACACCATGACATACCTGTAATGAAAGTGAAAGAGCCCATGATCTCTATGGTTTAAGATGAATGTATTTTTGCAGTGAAACAAGCCACAGCATTCACAATAGGTGTGGTTTTTAAACAGATAAAGTAGCCAGGTTATCGCCAACTTTGAACAGCTTTCTATTGCTTTGCTACAGGTCCTTTCTTCCCTCACATGTGAACAACTGTGATGCGCCATCATTGTTTTAAGAACCCTTACTTTTCAAATTATTTATAGATCCCAGTAAAATCTATTGGGATGAGATTAAGCTTTTAACTATTGCTTTATCTATGACATTGGCTAGCTCAAAAATGATCACGGACTCATTGATTGTTCTATAAGAACCTAACTTTTTTTTTTTCGGTGCTGGAGATTGATCCTAAGACCTTTGCTTCTCATCCCTAACTCCTTAGTCAAACATGTAAGCTGATTTTCGTCAAAAGTGACCTAACTCAGCAATGGTCACAGTGTTGTGGTTTGGATCTGGAGTGTCCTCCAAAAGCCTCACGTTTCTATGGATACTGTGTAGGGTTGGGAGGTGGGGCCTGGCTGGAAGGGGCAGATGCTCAGGACTTGACCTGAAGGGGTGTGGTCTCGTTCTGCCCTTTCTCCCAGTCTCTCTGTTCCACCATGCTGCAAGGATCTCTGTCCCCAGAACTCCGGGTCTGGCTCTAGTTGTAGCCCCACTGTGCGATCCAACCATTTTCCAGCCACCCACCCATGAATGGATTGAGACCTTCTGAAATTGTAAACTATAATAAATCTTTTGTCCCTAAGTCATGGATGTTGAGCACTGAGTCATAGCAACAAGAAAATAATAGTCAAGCGATGATCAAGAACACAGCCCAAGAGCTCCTACTCTATGATCTTGGAAAATTACCGGATCTCTCTGTGCCTGATTTCTCTCACCGGCAAAACTAGGCTGCTGCAAATGAATCAAACAGCACCCACCTCTGAGTTGTGAGGATGAAATGAATTAATACCTCTAGAGAACCTAGAGTGCTTAACATGACAACCAGTAAGCATTAGCTCTTAATTCTTCATAACGTTAACTGCCAAAATGGCTGCCCAGCAAGGCGCACCGGTGACCTCCTTGCTTGGCTCCCAAAAGCGAAAGGCTTTGTTCTGCTGTCACGCAAGCCAGGCTATCTGTCGTCTTCCCTACAATGTCTCTTTCAAATGCCACGTCACTTCTAAAGTAAAAACAGCAGCCCACCAAAACACCAGGGCAGTCTTCTGGACACTGTGTGTGTACAAACCGTGTGTTATTTAATTATTTGTTTGATACACAGCTCTTCTCTTGATTATAAGTCATTTAAGGTATATGTTTAATCAGGAAAAAGATTTTTACCTCTAACAATAAAATACTATTGTAATTGATATGTATATTTATATGGTAAATTGTACTTATAGTAAACTTCATTGTAAAAATGAATTCTTTTATATATTGAAGATATGTCTTCATTTTTTAAAATGTGGTAAATTTCCTCTATTCTTTAATGTGATACATTATATGATTAAAATACCAAATTCTGTAATTTTATTTGAAGTGCCCTAAATTTTTAAATTGAACATTAGGTATTTTTCACCTGTCCAGTGATAAATTGTATCTGAGTATCTTGTGAGAAATCTTTTTTTTCTATTTAAGATGTGAGTACAGTCAATAGCTTGCTTAGTTTTATGAGCTGAATATTTATCCCTACATTTTTATAGTAAGGCAAGATTGTCTAAAATAGTTGAAACCACATAACCAATAGACAGTTTTCATTTGAAGGTCACCGTGAGTTGGGCATGGCCGTAAATATGGAAGGAGAGACTCACTTCCTCCTCACCGCACTGGTAGGAAGGAAGACGGAAGAGGCCTGAAAGCGCTGTCTGCAAAGCCCCCGGGCCTGATGCGTCCACAGTAACTCAGAGTTCAGAGGATCAAGCACCAACCCACCCAACAAATGCCAGTTTCCTCTGCTCCTTTCTGATGCTTTCTCAAGCCACTCGGAAGGATAAGATTTTCAAGAAAAGAGTGAGGAAGCTTTTGCCCAGGCCTCTGCATAAACTTCGCATACATTAGGAATCAGCAGAGTTAATGTATGAAAGTCTGACCACGTCAAAGCATGGCTTGCCTTAAACAGTTCCCAGGGCTGGATCAGAGAGCTGTTCCCTAAACTTATTTGCTTGGAAAGCCACCTTGTCTTGCCTGTCCTCACAGCTGGGGCTGCTGCTAATTATTCCAAGCAGTTCTCATTATGAGAGCTTCAAAGAGGCTCCCTGGCCATCCCCAGTCCTCTAGGAAGCTTCTAATTCTGTCTTTTCACCAAGCCACTTGTAAGGCTTAAAAACATTGAAAATATCTTTCATCTTTTCGGTTCCTCTGCAGTTAATCATGTTTTTTTCTTTTTCTTTTTTGGTCAATTCTATATTCAGTCCAGTGACATCTTCTACAAATCTGCTTTGCAGGCAAGCATGTGAATCCAGTCTGTGTTACCACTGTTCTTCAAGTTCAATTACTAAAAATCCCACGGTGGGATGAGGACAGACACATAAGTCTTCAGGTCCAGTTCAAACACTTACATGAACAGAACCTGAACATTAAATTGTATACTTGGTTTCTTTTTGACTTATAGGCAAGAAAAAAAAAATCTGGAGACATATAAATGTTTATACCCATTGTTACTAGATTTTAGAGATGTTGAAACTTAAAATCTTTCATGAAACAGTAAATCTTTCAACATCTGATATTGTAAAGATGCAACAAAAAGGACCAACCTGTCCTATAACAGCCTTGGGGGACTGCCTGTCCACCTGGCAGCATGATAAGTGCCCACCAGCAGCCACCAAGGAGCCCGTGGATCTGGGCCACAGGGTCTAAAACCTTGCAGTCAACATTCATCCTTTCACTTGCCCCATACGGAGAGAATTAAAAAAAAAACTATATGTTTAGCAGGCTCAAATCAGAGAGCAGAAAAAGGCACTAGAGCTCATGTGTTCAATAAAACACTTACCTTGCTTTTCAGAAATACGTGCTGTCATGGCGGGAAAATAACACCAAACAATAAACACACAGCACAGTACAAGAAGATGCTGCGGAAGGGAGAAGTGTAAAAATCTTTCAACAACGTGGACCAGAAGGTCAGACTGTGGCTTATAGAAAACTTGGAAAAGTATAAAGAGTTTTAATGAGTTTGTCAACTACAGAATCACTAGGGAGAGAATATCAGGTAGAATGTGAAAAGAGAAAGCAAACAGACAATAGAGGGAATGGGAAGAGTTTCACTTCACTTAAGTAGCTAGGCTAAAGAAGAACATTTCTAGAAATGTAAAGGTTTTCAAGGATCATTTTCACTTCACTGAGAAAAACTGGATGGAGGGAGGGCAGGGTGTATGGCTCCACAGTACAGGACTCGCTGAATGGGAGAGGCCCGGGTGGGGGATTGGATTTTAACCTGGTGTCTTAGTTACTTTTTTGTTGCTGTGACTCAATACCCACACCCACAAACTTAGGAAAGGAAAGGTTTATTTTAGCTCACAGTCTCGAAGGTCACAGTCCATTCAGGGGTGGCCGGCAGCAATCGAAGTAGATGGCAGAGAGAGAGATGGAGGCAGCTTCCCCGACAAACAGGAAGGCAAGCTGAGGCCAGTAGAGACTAGTCTCAATCCTCCAGGAAGGCAGGTGCAGCTTATGTATCCTTTCAGGTCTCCGCCCAGTAACAGTCCCTCCTGCATCCAGGTGTGGCCACTACACATCGTTAATCCTAACTTGACTGCAATCCACCCCTCCAGACCGGGCCCCAGTCCATCAACATCACATGGTTCCATTAAAATACATGAGACCCCAGTCCACCAATATCACATGGTTCTATTAAAATATATGAGACGCTGCAAATCCTAACCACAACACCTGATAAGAGCGAGGTGAGAAATAAAATGAAGGACTTCAAACAAAGGAACAAAAGAAGCCCTGACACTAGCAAGTGGGTTTACAGGCAGCAGAGGCTGGGCTAAGATAATGTCTACTTGGCAAGCCACAGTGCTAGCTGAGGTAAAAATGAAACCAGCCAGGAAGCGCTATCTCAACGCCACATACCTGCTGGGAAAACTTACAGTGAAGAAGGTGCAAGGGAATTTAAAGAAATTCCTTATTGCAGAGAAATAAGATAGAAAAAAAATACCACACTGTTAGGAGAATTGAAAGACAAAAACAGTTAAGAAATGGCCCACGTTAGAATTTTACCTAAAGTCAAACCTGTGTCTCATTTTAGAGTCACAGAAATTTTACTGGTGATAGGGTGAGTTTGCTTTCTTTTATTTCTTTCACAAAGAATGGAAAGGAAAGCTACAACCAGCAACAGAATCACCAAATACCAGATGGCAGTAACCAAACTGCACAGTCACACAGTGAGGGCCAGATTCCTTTCTTAGAAGCCCAGTACTCAAAAATCAAGTTCAAGTCCATGTCTTAATAATTCAGCTCATACTTAATGAGTCTAAGAGTGCTTAACACACTAGTACTCAACAGTAGATATCTTTCTGGCTTTTGTTGTAAGCTAATATAAAATCATTCTTAGTAATAGTTGAAAATGAATTGAGTGACATAACAATATAATCAAATAGAAAAACCTAAGAATATTTTCTATGGCTATAATGAAATACCTAAAGCTTGGTCCTTCATTAAGCAAAAAGTTATATTTAGCTCACAGTTTTGGAGGCTCACTGGCCTGGTATCAAAATTGATGTGGCTCTGATAAGAATTTCCGGGTAGAGGACATGAAAAATGGAGGGAACGTGTACAAGAGAAAGAGCTCACGTGGCAAGGAAGTCCAAGGCTGGAAAGAGTTCAGTCTTGATCTTCTCAAGTGAAATTACCAAGGTTCCATGGGATAACTCTACTCCCTTTCAAGGGTGGTATCTTCTATAACCTCTACCAAGAACCCTCCTGTTAAATGCCCCACCAATTCTTAATATTGTTACCATAGGGCTCAAGTATCTAATATAAGAACTCTTGGAGCACAAACTATACTCAGACCACAGCAACTACATTTGACATTTATAAACAAGAAAAGAAGTTGAGAAATCTAACAAATTGCAAGGCAAGACTCAAGTTCAAAGCCCACACACATTTACCACTCTGAAACCTCACATCCACAGATTCTAGTTGATTAACTCCATGTCATGATTTCTAAAAACAAATTCAATCACTTCTAGGAGAAAAGGTACACTAGAATGAAACCCATAGTATCAATCCAGTAGGCAAGATTGGAATGTCCAGTTACATCTTTCATAGCTGAAGGAACAAATTCATGGGAAGACTAGCTTTTCCTCCTCTCCACCAAGGGCATCTGATGCAGGGAGACACCTTAGTGCTATTCTCCAGAACACAGAGTACATCAGCTGACGTGTAAAAGGCAATCAGCAAATACTTGCTGAGTTACTGACTTCGCTCACATCTATACAGAGACAAAGTTTTCCCTACAGCTTTTCTTGAAAACCACCAGAAGAAACCCACCTAGATCTTTTCACCCATGCTCTGGTGGCTATAGAGACAGGGATGACTTACAAGTTGACAGCTGTACATCTAGATTGTTGACAGAAAATTGACAGTAGATGACATCTGGATTTTTCCCAGGAAAATATATAGAAAAATGTTCTAACCCCTATTTTGTGTTCAACTTACTTGCATAAGCTGAAAGAACTACAGTAGACTTAGCATAGTGAGTTCTGGAAACCTGCCCTGAGTGGGGCACTCTGAATACAAAGAAACTACCTATAAACAGCGTAGAAAGGCAGCACTGCTAGACGGGGCAATGTCACCCAAATTATAACAGGCAGGACAGAAATTCCAGAGTCCAGGTTCCTCCCACATTACTTTTCAAGATATACCAAAATATACAATTATATAATAACTCTACCATGATGCCAAAACGATATTCCATTTAGTAGCATTAACTTTTGATTACAAATTCCATTATGCAGGTTTTACTCACAGTAATACATTTGCTTTTCAATCTTAATTCGGACAATCTTTTTGATTTGGTACAGAACGTTTTAACGCTATTATTCTATTGAAAGATTGTGACGGGTTTGAATTAAACAACAAATTGTCAGGACAATTGTGCCCCAGTTTTACAGATGGCTTTCAAAACCTGCAAGTGCGTCTTACTCATGAACAAAACAGCACTGCTACTGCACGGTACTGTTAGTATGTACAGAAATAGCTCCTTGGAATACTGACTGAACAACTCCACGTGTTTAGCTCTTCTGCAGTTAATCGTCCTGCCTTAACAGCTATAAACTACCATGCAAAGCTTTCTGCCGAGTAAACATGGCAACTACCAAAGGCGTTTACTTTCGCTGCGTGGAGTGATAATACAGTAGCTAAAGGTATAACATTACGGAACTGAACCTAAGTATGGTTGGTAGCATGGCAATTAAGTGTCTGATTTTCTAAGACTTTTTTCTTCTAGTTTTAAACTCAGCATTTTAGGAAAAATCTAACATTGTTACTGTTCAACACAGAAATTGTAGCAAAGGAAAGAAAAATGTCTTTCCTGCTGTTTCAGAGGGTGTTGCAAGTTAAGTAAACAGAAGAGATTTTAACCGGATTAGTAAAGACAGTTGCACTTTCTTCTCTGAACTGTTCATCTCACTGACTCCATGGGCCTGGACTCTTAACCTCTGGCCCCCAGAGTTGGGAGTAGGATGGGAACTGCTGAGCCCGGCACATAGTGCTGGCTGGGAGGTGGGGGAGAGGTGGGAAGAAGTGCCAAGAGACACCAGTGACTGAATGTCCTTTTCCCCTCTGGGTTTGTAGGTTCATGGTCTTCTACAGCATTACAGCAGCAGAAATAGGGGAACAGTCTCATTGTTGACAGAAGCAGTAAACTTTGGCTTCAGTTCCCTCCCACCGATCCTGCAGGCACCCAAGGGGGTGTTAACAGTGGTGACAGCACTACCCTTTTCAGAAAGGTGCCCAACTCTCCCATTGAATTAAGGATCTTCTGGGGCCCTTTGAGTTTTGAAAGGGTGAAGAAAAGCAAGCAAAAAAGTTACTTTGTTCACACAGACACTCTGGTGAGTTCCTGGTGTACAGTGTTCAAAATGCTTTTAACAGTATCTCCAGCCTTTTAATTTTCTAGGAATATTTTGGAATCTACTGCTCTAACTCAGTCACAACCATTTTCCATCTATACAAATAGATATTTTCACAAATGCAGGGTGTAGAAATGCTAAAAGTGGTCAATACAATTGCTTCTGGAGACCGACTCAAACAATTAACATGAAATGTATGACACAGATTTACCTTGTGATTTTTAAAAATATATATAATTTGTAATCTTTATCAACTTTTGAGGAAAGGGAGAATATTTTTTAAAAATAACACTTGAAGATGCTGGGTTTTGTTGAACCATGAAATATATTATAGCTAAACTTTTAATAGAATTAGTAGAATCTCTAAACATCTTTATCTGAATAGAGTATAATATCTACTTTCATTTAAATAAATGGTTTACAGCATTTTAAAGAACAATATGTAAATCTATCACAATGTTAGAACAGTTTTATAGTGTGTATTTTTTATTTGAAAGCATTCAGTGACCGGTCAAACTGTGGAAGTTAAATCACATGGATAGTTTCTTAACATGTGAATAATATGTTGCTCTCTACACTGCTAGAAAATTTATTTGTGCAACAGGCTTATTTGTGCCTGATCAATTGAATGCAAAATTCTACTATATTTGTTGAATTAATATATAATTATGCATACAGCAGGAAGGAAATTATTATGTTTATTTTTTTTAAATCAGGTCCTCTGGATCTGCATAGTTCTCATTATTTAACACACTTACCACTTTCTTATTAAAGTTGCTTCATTTTGATTGGTGCCAGGATGGTAAATGAGATAATGTAACTGAGAAGCATCAAATATTTCTAGCTTTAATTTGTACATGGGGATCGGCTACAACACACATATGAACAGGATGAAATACTCCACTTGCTTAAATAGATATCAAGGTTATAGAAATATCTATTCCATCCCAAAGCTGACATCATTATTAAGAAACTAAATATGATTTATTTTTAGTAATTTTTCCCCTAAATCTTTTCCTAACTAAAAAGATAATATTTCAGAAATACGCTCACAACCTTATGCTTTCCTTACCGTGGTCACACGTATCCATTAAAGAAATATTACATAAACATATATAACATAAGTTTCAAACTCATGTTAATTGCTAAAATATGCAACTGAAGGTGCATATTCATAATACTGCATCTAGGTATAAGCTCCAATTTTATATCCAGGTTTGGGGGCTGGAGGAATGGGACAGCGGTTAAAGCACTTGCCTTCCAAGAACAAAGACCTGAGTTCAATTTCCCAGCATCACATAAGCCAGGTGTGGTGGTACATGCCTGTAATCCCAGTACTTGGTAGGCTGAGGCAGGAAGACTGTTATGAGTCTAAGGCTAGCTTGGGCTACCTAGTGAGTTTAGGACCAGCTTGGGCTACAGAACAAGACCTTGTCTCAACAACAACAACAATAACAACAAAACATTGATTCTGTTGCTCTTTAAATTAAGTAAGTAAATTTAAATTAAGTAAGTGAATTTAAGGAAGTCTAGTCTGACTTGTATAACAGTGTTGAATAGATGTCTAGATGCACCTGATCTATCAACCATAGTTTTTACAAAATTATCTCTTCACCATAATGAAGCAAATAATTCAGAATATTTTGGGGGTGCTGGGGATCAAACCCAGGGTCTCCTGCATACTATTAGGCAATTGCTCTAGATACACCTAACCCCAAAACATTGATTTTTAAACAAAGTGTCATATCACAACATAAAAAAAAATCTTTTTTTTCTTTTAAATGTAACGTTAATGAAACAAATATAACATTGTTACGTAGCCAGAATGGATTAAATTTTAAGTAAATAATTTTAAAGATACATTTATGAAATACCCTGCTTTTGTTTTGTCATACACCTATACGCACACACAAGTGCACACACAAGATGGAACGCATTGTTCAATTCCATCAGCCTAAGAGTAAATGTAAACATTTACCACGTTGTGGAAAAACTGCAATGATTTGGAGAAAACAGGAAAATAAGAACAAGTTTTTGACTAAACTGGATTGCCCTTTAAATCATACTACATGAACATGATGAGAAAAAGAAAAATTCTAACTTTAGAAACTCCAGCACGTAAGTGTTTCTACTAGGCAAGCTGTCAAATCAAACTGGGTAGCAAGAGCAAAAGTGGGTCTGTACTGTCTCGGCTACAAAATTAGAAGCAGGCAATCCTGATACAGGAGACTATTTTAAAGACACAAACTCTCTGTCTCTGTCTCTGTCTCTGTCTCTGTCTCTCTCTCTCTCTCTCACACACACACACACACACAAACACACATGGACTGTTCAGCCAAAGGCAAGTATTCTCTTCCCAAAGTGTCAGGTAATTTGTGTTTTTTTTTTTTAAGAACTACTTGATCTTTTACATTCCTTTTGCTTATCTTCAGTCACTATATTTAAAATTTAATGTTATTTAGTGCCCAAACGGTTAACAAAAATCTAAAACTCCATCCAAAATTTAATAAAGAAAAACAGCCTCCATATGCATTCAGGAAGACAGAAGTTTTCAATAAAATCTTGAAGGCAAATAAATCTATTTTCTATGATATCTTTACTAAAACATTGAAAATAAATTCACTGACAAGTAATCCCATTTTTTTGTAGCATCAAATACTACTACCCTGAATTATTAGTAAAATGTCAGAGGAGAGAAGTGGCAAATGGCAGTAATGCAGACTCCACTATCATACCTCTATTTTATCAGCGGAGAAGTGAAACTTCGGCAACCCCACACACAACAATACAGGTCAAAGTACACTAAACCCAGTGGAGAGCGCCAGTCAACCTTTCATGATAGGGAACAAAAGCTTCTTCCTTTTTTTCATACATTAGAAATAAAGCATAAATGAAATGACCATATTAAGGAATGATGAAACCATAATTTAAACAATTATAAACTCTACATATAACATATTAATTCTTTGTTTAGAAACAGTAATATTTCCTTACCAAATTTTTTCTTCAGACTTATCATCCTTTTTGGAAATGTTATAAAAATTAATTCATTAATACTCACACAAACATCTTTATAGTTCATGGCAGAGAAAATTTATAAAACGAGGTATTCTTTAACACATTTGGAAACTTTTGGTGTTTTATACTCATATCCCAACATCTAATAATTTGCAAAGGATCATCGTCTATTTTTATATTTCTTAAGAAATAAATAGTGTCGTGCCTCCACTACTAGATAGACATATTTTTAAAAAGCAACTCACCAAGGTAAAGCAATTTAAGATTGGAAAATTTAAAATATCTAAATATTTATTCAGGATTTCCTATATCTGTTTCATCCTACCTCAATGATTTTGTCATGCAGCTCTAGGCCATTCACTTTGTCAGCTGGTCCATTTTCCAAGATTTTTGAAACATAAATTCCTCCACTGGGTGATTCTTCTCGATTTTGCTAAAAGAAATGGAATCATTAGCAGGAGGAAATGCACGCGCACACTTTTTCATAAAGCACAACTTTCTATATATAACGAACTTTGCCAGTCCTCTTGGGACATAATCCTCTCAGCTGGGAATTCGGCATCAAATTTTAACTTAACCTGAGCTCACTGTGAATCAAGGTGACAGCTTTAGTGAACACATCCAGCATCTCTGAGAACAGTGTCTGTTTCCGTCACACTTTTGATGGCATGTGCAAAGCTACAGGGACAGGGCCTGCACGAGGGAGATCAGCTCGCTCTTCTTGAAAGCATCTTGTCCCTCCAAGGTGACGTTCAAGTGAGTGATAGACACACAGGAGAAAGAAAAGGAATACCCAGCCCCTAGTACACAGGAGATTTTAGACATGGTCATCATTTGGAGAATATAATGGAGCTTCACAACACGACACAGCAGCGGCTCTGACCAGGTCTGTTCACAGAGGAAATGGAGGGCTTCCCCAAGTGTAAAATCCCAAAGTTATGGCTCACAATCTTGGGGAAGATCATTCTAAAATAATCTATACACCCCTTTCCATGTGTACAATGGTTAACTAAACTGCAAACATACAGCCCATATAGTACAAAGAAGACACATTCGTTAATCACAATAAGCCAATTATCTTATAAAAAATTCATTTAGGAAAATATTCATCATCCTATAACATATATAGAGTGCCATTCTACTCCATGGAAATTTAAAGGAAATTTTCGCTCCTTAATTGGCCAGTCTTAACATGAATTTTAAGAGGCTCTTAAAAATATCCAGTGTCACCTACATGCCAAATACCTAGCAGGTATTTATAAAAACATTCCTTGGGGGGAAAGAACACAAAAAAAAAATGCTAAAAAGAATTCTATCTTTCCATAACAAATGGGGAGTCTTCAGTGGTGCTTGCTGGCACAGAACTATTATCTCAGCTCTCTGGAAGGCTGAGGCAGGAGGATCACAAATTTAAAACCAGCCTGGCAACTCAGCGATAACGCCATCTCAAAATCAAAAACAAAAACTGGGCTGGTGCTGCAGCATTGTGTGAAGGCCTGTGTTCCATCCCCAGCACCGCAATAAGCAAATAAGTAGGTAACTAAAGGGGCCTCTTTGAGAAAGAGTACAGCAGCTGTCACCTGCTTGGGGCATTCTAGACACGAGGAGGAAATAGGTCATTGCCCTCACGACCTAAGTATAGCAGGAGGCCAAAAACCCTCAGGTGGCTTTCTTAAACTTATGTAATTCAGGAGGAAAACACTTGAACAGTTTCTTGGGACATTTACAGAACACGATTTTTTTGTAAATGTCATCATTTTCCATGTTTGCTTAAATTTAGATGATGTAGGACTTGAAGGTTTCAAAAGAACTTAGCAACTACAGCATAAGGCAATTTTAAAACAACTGGCATCTATGTAGAATCGCTGTGCATTCAGTAACACTAGAGTTGATTTTGAAAGTAAATATTTCAAATCATCTTTTTTAACAGAGTTCTTATGTAACTGCAGAAATGATTGTCCTCTATTTCAATTTATTTAAACTGCTCATGTAACATATGTGATTAACTTACCAATCTGTAGTAATGTTTAAAAACTGAAAAACCTGATTTAATGTATAGGAAATTGAAGCAGGCAAAACTGCATTATATCCTCTGCACCCCCCCCCCCCCAAAAAAAAAAAAAACCAACCTATACACATTGTGAATGAAGTACAGTAAGTGGTGCTTGGAAATGCAGATGAAAGTGAGATCTTCTGTCTTTCTTTTCAGAATGTATCTCAGAGAGCCAAGTTTATTAGCTATTTTTTTCCCCAAAAAGCAGATCTAGGTAGGTGCTCGAAAATGTATATTAAGAAATCCGATATTGGATCACAGCATGAACTTAAAGATTATGCCATTTGTTCTCCTGACTCAAAACTCCACAAGCAAAAGTTCAGTCCTCCTGATCCTTTCAAGCAGACAGTGAGCAAAGCACTCACAAGGCAGCTTACCTGATTTGGTCGACCTCCAATAATATTGAACCCCAAGGCATCGTTTTCTCTTTCTAACACAACGGTGAATGGTTTCTGGTCTCCATCCTAGAATAAAAGGGATGACTAAGAATATATTTCTGTGGTACGTAAAATTTTGAAGTTATTACAAAATATCTGAAAAATGGGTAACCTTTAAAATTAAGTATAGCAGAATTTGGTAGCAAGTTAATTTCTTCCTGAACCTACTTTCAAAGTATGCGTTTTAAGGTGACAACTGTGCGTGTCCGAGGGGGAAACATCTATTTTCAAAAATTGCACGATAGCATGGCATTTTACATATTGCATCTTTTATCCTAATTCAGTATCTAAATCTGACTTTCCCATAATTTAAAACAGACTGATTTCTGGTTTAACCTTGTAGGAAGTGGTTCTCTTTCATGCCAGAAAACTAAAACAAGTTGCTACTGGATCTTAAAGTATTTTTTTTTTCGTGTAAAACTTTCACCTTAGACAGTCTTAAGGGATTTAAAAATTACTGAGCTAGTTATACAAATTTCCTTTGAGAGCAATGCTCAAGATTGCTGCTAGAATGCAAGATCCGAGGTTACAGCGATTACAATTTCAAATAATATCCCTATTTGGATTTTCACAGTTCTTGCAAAATAAAAAAAAGGATTATTTTGGCTAATAAGCATTGCTTTGCTGGTGACTCAATAATAGCAAAGCAATGGGAATCATATTTACACCTTCTTATTAGTAACGATTTAAAATCCAAGATGAAACTGTGCTGGAGGAGTTTTACTCATGGATATTATTATTAACCTACCTTAGAAGATTAAATATTTGGAAATGACTTCTAGAGGGTAAAATTCCGAAAACATTGCCACTAACAGCGTCCCCACCCCTCTGCGGAAGCAGCTGCAGGCAGTGCGCAGGGCAGCCCCTACTGGTCGTGGAAGGACGTTCCCAGGAGCACCCAGATGCTGTGTGGCCATCTGCCCCTCGCTGGCTTTGGTCCCTCCTTCCACTGTTCCCTGGACCAGTGCTTGCGAGCTGCGTGGTCCTCTCCCTCCTGTAATTCTCGCTGTTGCTCCTTCCCACCGACCACTGCTTTCCTAAGACTTGGGAACCGAGCAGATACTGGGAACCTACGCCGCCTGGGCCCCTTCCTAGCGCTGTCAGATTACCTGTGCAGACGCAGGCCTGAGGAGAAACCTACGTCTCTTCTTCTGATGCACAGCACCCTTCCGTTGACCAGGGTAGAAATATTCTAGCCCATCTCCCACTTGCTATAAGGGGCTTTCTTCCTTTTTCTTTTTGACACGGAAACAGGGACATCTAAACACCCGCCACGCGGCGCCAGAGTTGGAGGCAGCCCCAAGCAGCCAGTCCCAGAAGGGAAAGTGTCCTGGGCCGCTCCCCCTGCCCACGCCCGGAGCGCTTAGAGAAAAACAGCTCCTTGAATGGAGCCTAGTCCTGCAAAATCCCCGCTCACCAGGGCAGCGGGCGACACTGTCAAACACCGCCGCGAGGTCCTCCAGCAGAAAAGGAACAGCTTTATAAACAAGCCTGTCACAGGGCGCGCAGAGGCGCTTGTTTATCCCGGCCCAGGAGCGCAGTGCAAGGCCAGCAGCCTCCACCGGGAAGGGAGGCGGCCGCCGCGGGGGCTCCGGGGAGCCGGCCGGACTAGGCTGGGTGCTGGGCGTGTGCGTGGCCCGAGCGCGCTCTCGGACCGGCGGCCCCGGGCCCGCACACACCGCCACCCCGCCGTCCTCACCGCCACTCCCACCGCCCAGACCCAAGGCACTGACGGAGTTGGTGGTGGTGGTGGTGGTGGTGGTGTGCTGGAAACTGGGCCCAGAGCCACTGACTGCCCTGAGTTCCATCCCCTCTACCCCAGTTTGTGTGTTTCAGAGTCTAACCTGCCCAGGCTGGGCTTCACTTCCAGATCCTCCTGCCTCAGCCTCGCGGAGTGCTTAGGATTACAGGCTTGTGCCACCATGCCCGCAGAAGGAAGGATCCCTTACGGAAAGTAGGGATGATGGACCCGAGGGTCTAGGGGACCTC
>PVKB01006794.1:0-51689 GCA_004027205.1 Ctenodactylus gundi
TTGCGATCAACACAACCAAATCAGTAGGCAGTAAAAATACTTAGGGCAGTACTAAGAATATAGTTCTGGCAAATTATAAATTTTTCTTGGAGTGATGTTGCAAGTACCTCTCTTCCTAAAGTAATATTTAAAACACTGCCTTTCTCACACTCCAGTGTGTTCCAGTTTACATGGTAAAGTGGACGGCCACTCTATGTGGAATTGTTTTCTGACAGCTATTCTTTTGGTCATTAGTAGGAAAATTTCAAACAGGAGGCTCACTTCCCCCAAGTAGTTTTCAATATTGAATAATGTTCATATCCTGTGCATTACAAGTGTGTCATTTGTGTTGGGCCAGAGTTCCTTCTGCCATGGATTCAATAATCAGATGACATCAACTGCCTGAAACTCCTTTTGAAGGCCTATTTTTCAAGGGGTGGAGTGCAACGTGGCAGTGAAAGATATCTCTCTCTTAGTTTATTTCTTTATTGCTTGGACAGAATAATATCCACAACTTTAAGGAGGAAAGATTTATGTTACCTCATAGTTTTAAAAGGTCACAGTCTGTACATGGGTATGCACCTGAAAATGGTGGAATCACATGGTGGGCTGTAGCCAGAGGCAGAGCATGGCAGAACAGAGCCAAATCTCATAGGAAGGATGGAGCTAGCAACACCTCTCCAGGTCGAGCCCCAAGCACCCACTCCTTCCAGGCAGGTACCAGCTCCTAACAGAACATAATATCCATAGGTGCATGAGGCTTTTGGGGGACACTCCTTATCCAAACCACAACACTCCACCCTTGGCCCCAGAAGAATCATGTCCACCTGCTTATGCAAGATGCATTCAGTCCGTCTGTAAGTTGCCAAAGTCTTAACAGTTTCAGAACTGCTAATAAGTTTCAAGTCTAAAGTCTCCTCTGAGACACAATGCAAACTCTCAGCTGCAATCCAGCTCCTATGAAAAAAAAAGTCAAGTGTTTCCAACACACAATGACATAGGGTAAAAATTACCACTTCAAAAGGGAGGAATCGGACCAAAGCAAGCTCTAAACCCAGCAAGGGAAGGTTAAATCCTATAGTTCCATGTCTAGAGCCTGGGTGAAACTATGGCAGGGTAAACTGTAGAGAGAAGGGCTTGGGTGGTTCTGCCCCTACAGCATTGCCACTGGCTGTAGCACCTATCTTTTCTCCTCTGTGTTGAATCTGCTCAGAGCCTGCAGCTTTTCTTAGGCAACTCCGTGTTTCTGGAATCTTTAAATTTCCAGGATCTCTACTGCACGTTAGACTCCTCCTTCACAATTTCATGCCGTGCGCTCTCAGGGCACGTTGCCTGGCCTCCAAGGACTTCCTCTGAAATCCAGGTGGAAGCCTCCATTAACCCTCAACTCTTGTATTCTGAAGGCCTGTGAAGCCAGGACCACTTGGACAATCACTGTGGGGCCTCTGAGTGCTTAAATTATTGAATTACAAGAAACATTTTCCACCTTGACCCTATAGGTGCCCTGGGTCCTATTCTCAGAGCAAGTTCCTTTGCTGCTCCACTCCTTAATTGGTGACGGGTGAGGTTTGATTGACTCCTGATAGCTCTTCAAGGTGTCTTTTTATCGCTTGGCTTCCCAGTCCTTGGCTTTATTTTAATGCACTCTCTTTAACTTCCTGTGCAAATTGCAAACTTTTTTTAAAAATCACTTTTCTCTGCCATTTTCTCCTGTTTTCACCATAGAGTTGGCTAAAAGCTATAGACAGTATTCATGTAACAGCCTGAATATGAACTGCCTTGAGATTTCCCCTACCAGATTAAGTCGTCCACAACCCTTAATCTCATTTCAGACAAAGTTGTGAACAAGGGCAAAATACCAATACACTTTTTGCTAGAGCATAGCATAAATGATTATTGGACCACTTGCCAATGCAGTCCTCTTTTCCATCTGAAACTTCCTGAATCTGGCCTTTCCAATCTATCTATTAGCATTATTGACTTCTGAGCACTGGTGGGAATCTTTCATCAAGCTCAGATTAGAGCACTCCATGGCTTAGCTGGGCAGCATACTCAAACCTTTCCACCTCCACCTAAAAACAAGTTCCGTAGGCTTCTAAACCACATGGTCTGGTGAGATTGCAGGAACAACTTCACTTCTCTAATACTGATTTCTGTCTTACTTTCTCTCATTGCTGGGAAGGAATACCCAACTTCCATGACTGTTGGGAAGAAAGATTGAGTTTAGTTCACAGTTTAAGAAGGTCATAGTGTATACATAGGTGGGAAGCTGGAAATGGTGGAAAATATTTTGGCTGAATATTTTTCCTACAATAATTACATGCAAAGAGAACATTTTGTTGTACAGAATGCTGTGTGCTCATTTCTTGTATGAGGTAGGGCTGCTCATATTTTAAAATATTGACTTTGATTATATGCACTGTAAGTTTATTTAAAACTATGATGTATTCTTTTTTAAATGATCTTCGGGTCAACTGATAAATGTTCTCCTTAGGAATCAAGCATAAAGAAAGGTGTTTGATGCAAATCCAGCATGTCCACCCTATGTTTCCTTCCTGGCTTTGCTCTGTGCTCAGTGCACTTTCACACTTTGTAATGCCCACTGTGATAATAAACCAGATGGCCTGATTTTCAATAATGTGACCTGGGAAGTGTTTCATTAGCGTTCTTCCTGCTGTCATCTCACTCTGTCTTGGATGCACACATTAGAATACCTGAACAAGAGCAGGTCATAAAGGCTACTTGAAAATATGCTGTTAACATTGCTTATGATGATGGATTCACTCAAGATCTCAGCACCATGTGCCTGGCAGTAAAGTGCAATATGACAGACAGTCTGGAAGCTTTTGTGTTCAAGCACAAAATCTCAGATAAACACACTGTAGCTTTACACTGCTTGCCCAGGAGTTGTCAGTTTAATGAGTAGCCAAATGTGCTCACATTTGGATAAGAATCCTCAATCCACTATTCCACTCTTTATTATACCATGACATCTTTTTCTTTGATTCTAATATGTAAGGAAATTTACCAAATTAGTAATATGTTTGAGAACTAGCGAAATAGCTCACAAGGACTTGGGAGAGAAAAAAGACAGTAATTACCTTAGCTGCATCCCCGAGTGGGATCTAAGCCCCACTGTAAAGATTTATGTAGCAGGATTGTGCATTGCTATGATACTGCTCTATATTCATTGCTCATGCGGGGCCTCAGCATAGGGAATGCAGCTGTCATATTCTGAGGACATGCATGGATTCACACATACACTCACACACAAGTTTGTATTTGTAGGTGGTATTTGTGGATGTTCCTATTTTGTGAATTATGAGTCCTTTTAGATAAGCAATATACATTTTATCTTTTCTGTGGTTTTAGTAAATACTACAGCAAAGGAAATTGAAATTTGGATAAGCAGGGCTATTCTTAATGAGGAGCGTCTAGAGGCACTGATCGTTGCCTATTCCTTACCTTAGCCCATTTCACTCCCCATCTCAGGCGTCGTGATGGTCTGTGATCACCATGTGGAAGACGTGGTGGTCGGTTCCCACTGAGTTGGCTACTGGGTCATGGTCATCTTTCTGATCTACTGTCAAGTCCTTTGTGTTAACCTAACTAATTTTCATAACTGTAAATATTACCATCTTGAAAAACTCTTCAAAAAGAAGGGGTAGGATCTGCAAAAATTTGAATAGAAACCCTGCCCTTGCTAGTAGTGTTACGGTTTCGATCTAAAATACCTGCCCAAGTCTCTTGTTCAGAGGTGGGGCTTTGAAAAAGTGATTGAATCATAGAGTTGTTATAGTTATCAATGGAACAGTATACAGATGAACAGATAGCTGGCTGTGCTGTTTGGAGGTCTGGAGTGGACCTGAAAGATTGATCGTGGTCGCCAGATCCTCCCCTCTGTCTCTACTTCCTGGCTTCTGTGGGCTCAACAACTTCCTTCTGCAGGCCCTTATACCATGCCATTTCAGCTGTGGAGCTAAGTGAACACGGACAGAAACCCCTGAAAAGCGTGAGCCAAAATAAACATCTCCTCCTCTGAGTGGTGTGTGTCAGGAGGGTGCCACATGTGCCACAGGATGCACATTATTTCCGTTACATTGCTGTGTCATCATGCTGGTAACCTTCTTAGATGATCATACTTAATGCACTCATTTTATAGGAAACCTACTTCTGCTATCGTCAGTATGCGGTGATATCTTTGGTAGTTATTTGAGGCTTACATTGCATGAGTTCTTCTTCATTTTTTTAAAAAAATGAGATATATCAGCCTTATTTGTGAGAAAGTTAATATCTTTATATATTAAATTATCTGAAATGCTTTTTAAATTGGCATGTTTTGAAAATTGTAGAAAGTAAAATTAAAATAAAATGACTTTTTCCTTTAATGATTTTATAATGATAGCAAGGGCAGAAGAATATTATCTATATATTTTTAAATTTTAAGTGCATTTGAATAGATTTAAAGCTAGAATATTTTTACAATTGATATAGTTTAAAAAATAGTTAAAGAAATTGAACTTTTTCTTCTATGGGTTTTTTATTTCCAAGTCTTAACAGACGAATTGTCTTAGAAAAATAGTGTTTCCTGCCCAGGATGATAAGGCCGAATTGACTTCTCTCATAGTTACCTTTTTTTTTTCTTCTTCTTCTTTTTTTTCCTATACACTCAAAAAAGCTAGGAGTCTTTTTGAAAGATACTAACCCTTGGAACTCAGCAACCACTGCTGATTTTCCTCTCTATGTGCCTGTCAGTTACTACTCCTTTTTTTCTGTTGGCTACTTTTTTTGGAAACAATGAGGGTAGGTGAATGCCAAAGAGAACAGAACAAGTTAACAGAGTGTTTCTGGCTTTCAGCAAAGCTTGTGTATATGGTACAGATGTTTTGTTGAAACTCACATTTTTAATGGAGAACCAGGAGGCCTTCTGTGTGAAACAAAGACTCTGATACAAACCACAGCACGTCAGAGTTGGGATCTAAACTTGCACTGTGGTCTATGTCTCCTTCCACTTCCCTCCCTCTGCATCAATGAAAGAGGCCAAAATACAGGAAGAAGGAAAGGCCTTCTGGATTCTGTCTTTCTAATGTGTTTTCTCTGAAAGCAGAAACGTATTCTTGAAGAACAAAATGTTCAAACTAAATTCAGTAATTCTTTCTAACAGTCACCAGCTTAATCACAGTTTTGGAATGAGAGAGATTTCACTGAATCTTTCAAAGAACCATGGAGACTTTTTTATTTATTTATTTTTGTCATGGAGAAGAAATGAGCGCTGGTCTCTGGAGGAAACCACACGACACCCAGGACACAAGGAGGTGCTGAGAATGCATAAGTCACCCACTTCTTAAGAATCTGAATTAAGTCACTAAAAACTTTTACAGCCAAGTTAATTTTTCTTCTTACCTGAAAAAACAGCATTTTTTTTCTTGTTTGAGAATAAAATGTTTAATCTTAAACTTACCACTGGAAACAGTTTTCTTTGTTTGTTTAAGATGTTCAGGCATGAACACATGGTGCCAACCTTAAATTCTGCAGATCTTTCTGACCGGAAATTCACACCTCCGGAAGTTTTCGTTAATGGAATCCATGGAATTTCATTTTTTCTAAATTGTATTTGTTTACTAGGAATGATAACTTTTTTCTGAAAGTTTCTGGGTTTTTTTCCTGGTTATTCGAGTATAAATCTGCTCCTAAATTAGTAATATCTTCTAAGTGAGATGCAAAGTGATATTAGTTGGTTTAAGCATTTTGTTCTTCTTAATATAGTAAATAAGAAATGAAGAGAAAAGGCTGTTTGGTTAATTACTTGATCTAATGTGTTTTGCATAGCGACTTGGGATTCACCACATTTTGGGCTCACTGCAATAAAAAAAAAAAAAACATGATCTGACATAATTTAAGAGATGGACAACGTACCCAATATTTTTGTCTGAATTTGGAGTTGCTTGACAGGGAAAGGTGACTAGCATAACATAGAACAATAGAAAATGATCTTTTAAATCAGGTTTAATAAGGTTTAAAAATATGGTTTGTTACAAAATTACAATAGATTAAAATACGAATATTAGCATAGGAACCAAACACTCGTGGGTGAGTTCCCTCTCTTCCATAACCTCTCAGATTGATAGACTCAGTATAGTGATCAGACAGCCTGCTTCCCTGTCAAGCTAATGGTACAATATGAGTTTTTGTGGATGATAGAAACTGTGCAGTTGTGGTGATGATGAGGTGTTTTCACCTCCTAACTGTTGGAGTGCAAGTGTAGTCAAGAGCTTTACTCACATATGTAATTCACCTGTGGATTCTGGCCATGTCTGGGCTGTCATTTATAACAGCATAGTACAGAAAGTCCTCCTGGCTACTAGAATTCTGGCTGGAGTAGAACATGTAAACGTTACCATTGATGGCGATAAAATTTTCATTAGGATCGCAATTCTAATTAGTTTTCCTTAATTAATTAACTTTAAAAATGCAAGTGATTGAGCTCTCCTAAAGTGGTAAAATGGGAGAGGTAAAATTAAGGCATCCAGGGATAAATAAAAGATCAGCCCTTTTCTGTGTTAATTATAGATAAGGAGCACAGAGATGAGTTTTATAATCCCAGAAGCTGTTGGAACAGAATCTAAGACTGTCTCCACTGTTTTCTCTGCACGCTCGTGTGAGTGGTAGTGTGAGTGTGTTGCTGCACTTTGCAGATTTACCCAGAGCACAAGCAGAGTCAGTGAGAAGTATAGTGTTAGCACGTGGCTCGTCTTCATCAAAATAGTAACCTGAGTACGGACTGACGAAGCAAGTGAACTGGACCTAGACATCGACTTAACTCTGTGGAGCTGTGAGATAGGCACATCCTGCACCGTTTCCACATTGTCAACTTGCTTCTTGAGCAATTTATTTTAAAACGAAAGACCAGTCCACAATGATGCTTCAAATGACACAATGAATTAAAAGTGTGTGTCTTCACTTGCCAGACACAGGAGTCAGAGAGACGTGAGCCTGGCGTAAGGCTACCCTGCTTGAGCAACAGTACTTGAACTGAGGTGGTCCTTGCCCCACACTACTCGGTTGATATCTACCTGCTGAAGCTGAGTAAGCAAATTCAATGTTTTAGTGATTAAACCTTTTTTTAAAGCAGGTTATCTTTACTGTGTATAATAATTTATTTTGCATTGAACATTTATTATATCTCTTAGATTGACTGTGTGTGTGTGTGTGCGTGTGTGTGTGTGTGTGTGTGTGTGTGTGTGTGTTCTATGGATCTTTAATTTATCATGACCTACTTAAAACAAATTGATTTTATGCCAATATATAAAAAATGTAGGAACTCTGAAACTTTTATCATGCAATCTGCTTTTAGATCTGTTACAGATAAACATACACATACAGTTATAGTTTTTGGCTTTAAATAGTCAATTGTAGTTTTAAGGTTTTTTTAATCAGTTATGTTTACTGCTTATGTAAATATTCATCTCTTTGCACAGAGCAGAAATGCAGTCGAGTATCATTTCCCTCACACTAAAGAGACTCCTTTGACATTTCCACAGAGCGACTAGGCAAGCAGTAAATTATTTTAGCTTCTAATTATTTAGAAAACAAATAAATGTCTTTATTACGGTTTTATTTTTGAAGAGTGTTTTCCATGCACACAGGATTCTAGGATGATATTAATTGTTTTTCTCCAGTCTTTTAGAATTATGAAGTTGCCTCATTATTTTTGGACCAGGTTATTTAGTTGTGTAAGAATTTTTATTTTTGTATGTCTATTTGAACTGTGCCCTTCCCTCTGTGCCTGGCTTAAAGAATTTTCTTTTTATCCATTTATTTTCAGTAACTTGATTATTTTTTTAAGACATGGTCTCTCTATGTAGTCCAGGCTAGTCCTGAGCTCACCAGGTAACCCCAGGCTGACCGCAAGCTCGTGGCAATCCTCCTCCTGTAGGCATGTGCCCCCTTACGTGGTGCTGGGGGATTGATCTCAGGTCCTTATGCTTTAGGAACTCGATTATGACTTGCTTTGGGATGGTTTATTTTTTGTTTATGCCAATTATCATTAATTGTCTTAATTATGGTTTAATATTTTAACCAAATATGAAAAATTAACATTTAGTATTTCCTCGAGTATTTTATGCCCATTTTCCTTTCTGAAACTCATAATCACATTCATCCTAACTGAGCTGACATTGTCCATATATCAAGAGCCTCTTGTCTTTTCTGTTTGCCTGTTCTCCAGTTTTTCTTCTCTGATCCTTAGTCTAGAAAGTTTTGATGCCTTGTTTATAAATGTGCGATTTTTTTCTATACTTCCTTTCCTCGAAACTCATTCTAAGAATTTTGAAATGTAATTTTCAGCTATAAAAGAGCTCAATTCTTTTTGCATTTTTCATATTTCCTAATAGTATCATCCTATTTTAAATTAAATTATCAAACATATTTGCAATGGCTATATTGAAGTTTCTGCTTGTACATAATTATTTTACGTGCCAAATATCTTAATGAGTTGAATAAAGTAGGTTTGATTGGGTAAGTTTAGAACAGGTTTAATCTAGCACTAGCTTGTCCTTATTATTGAGCTGTGATCTCCTGGGGTCTTTTTGAGTACTTGGGTTGTTCAGCGATGTCTCTTCTGTCTTACTGACTGGAGTTCTAGCCCCTCCTAGCCCGGCTCAGGCTCTAGTGATTGAGAAATAATTCCTCATCCCCTATCCCATCTCAGTTACCTTCTTTTATTGCTGGGACAGGATATCACAACTTAAGTTGCTGGCACCCACAACTTAAGGAAGAAAAGATTTGTTTCAGCTCGCAGTCCCAGAAAGTCTCTGTCCATTCATAGGTTGCTGGAAACAGGGGGAAAGGTCTGGAGGAGAATAGCTGCTTAGGGCAAAAGAAGGATGAGGACTTGAGGAAAAGCATAGGTTTCTTCTTCAGTGACCCACCATGCTGTCAGTCATCCACTCTTCTCAACCACCCACCTGGCAACAGCACTTGAAATCCATAGATAATCCATAACATCCAAATATGTGAGGATTGGGGGGAATGTTTCAGTTCTAAACTATAATACACTCTGAATATGTTATCACCGCAGCCTGCTCTCTGCAAGGACTTAGAGCTGTTGAGTCTTCCAGTTGACTCCAGGAGCAGGGCAGGTTCAGTACTAGTTATTCCTCAACAGCCAGAGCAGCCAAATGTCTCTTCTTCCCTCTCTGACAGTGTGACTCAACAGCAGCAGAGACAACTTTTAATGTTATCTCTTCAGTTCCTATAATGTGTCTGACATACAGCAAGTCCTCAGCAAATTTGTATGAATGAATGTTTGCAAAGAGTCTAATCTAGATGTGTGTGTGTGTGTGTGTGTGTGTGTGTGTGATAAATTTCAATGAGCAGTGGCTTAATTAATTAGTATTTAGGTTTGTGTGTTGCAAGAAAAGCAGAGGAGAGTGTTTTCTGTTTCTCATAGAGGACAGTGGTTTCTGTTTCTCACAGAGGAGAGTGGTTTCTATCTCTCATTCGGCCACAGAGCATTTCCACGAAGGCCAGTCTCTCTCCTGCTTCTCCAGCATTACAGGGCCTTTCTCTTCTCATTACGCTTCTAGCTACTTGGCTGCAGAATAGACTTGTGGCTTGGCATCCATAATGATGATGTTTTGTGTTATATTTGAGAATCTTTAGGTCTGCTACAGAACTGAGAAAAACAAATAGATGGACATAGCTCCTAAGATACATTAAGTCGAAATTTTAAGCAAATAGCATCTGCGTCATAAGCAGCAATCATTAGATGCAGGGACTATATAGCAACCTATATAATTTTCTAAGTATAAAATAAATGAAACGTTTAAGAGATGGAACAGAACAAAACAAATATCTATATAGACAAATATAAAACGATCATGTAGACTTTAAATAAACATAGGGTGCAGATGACATCACCTTTAACTTGAAAGCTTTATTATTCTTAAATTAATTTTCCAATGACAATAATCATTCTGACCTCAAGCTTCCTGTGCCCAAAGTCTACAAAGAGGCTCCTGGCATGCCTCCTCCTTGGGTCGTTGGAGAGGGAGGCTGTGGTTAGAGATGTTCCTATGCCAGTGCAAGAGAGCAGCAAGGTGTGGCTCCAGGACCCTTCTGTCTACGGATGCCCTTTGTTGACTACACTCAGTGCTGGCGCATAGCATGCCAGCTCAGCAGGAAGGCTAACGTGGCAGAGCGGGGGTCTGAGTGAGCCTACCTTCCAACACAGGACTCACAGAGCCGGTTCTTCTCTCCATCCGCCCCCCTTTCTTCTCACTGCAGGCATCACATAGACTTAACTTTCTGTAGCTCAACATCTTTAGTCTAAGTCTCCTTGCTTCATGGCAAGGAGTCACCTTACTGGTAGCACAGCTGTCACTGTGATGTCCTGATGCTTGCCCACTTGACAGCACTGCTGTCACATTCTAGGGAAGAACAGTGAGGTAAGACAGTACTCACAGACCTCGGCTTTATTATTATTGTCTTTTTGTTAAACTAACGATTTTAAACTCTCCTCAAAGCTTCCTAACAGACTGCCCTCATATTTACTGGCTAAAATTTTGTCACAGGGATGTCTGTAGTCTGCAAGTAAGGCTGGGAAAAGAATTTTCTCTTTCTGAAGTCCCTAATGAGGATATGAGCAAGGAGAAAGATGGGTGAACTTGTGGGAACTGGTGACCAACAATACCTCCCTCGGGTATTGTTTTTAGATCTGAGGTTCAGATTTCTTGTCAGTGTTTGTGAGGATAAATGCATTGTGTATAAGACATATTATATAGTATCTGACTTATTGAAATTACTCACACAATTGATTTTATTTACTCCATTCAGTGTTATGCAATTATATATTTTTCCTTCAGAAAAACTAAATGTGATTTGTTTTTACCAAGTTCTAGCTCCTCAGAATAGTAACAGATGCCTCTGCAATCTGGCCTCTCCCTAGTATCACTCTATCATTTCCATCTTGCTTGATTAAGAGATAAACGTGCCACCATGTGGACAGGAACACCACCAAGACACTTCTCGTCTTTGCTGGTCCCAGGAGGTGATTCTTCATTACACAGTCTCCAAAGCCAGTCCTCACACAACCAGACTCTCCTGCTAACAGACGAGGGTCTAGGACTGATGTCCCGCTTCTTACGGTTCTGATCAAAGAACTGAGCATGACCCATAGAAATAGTAGGGAAGACCGAGACTTACTAAGGAAAAAGTATAGTTCACAAGACATTAGTGGGTCACTAAAAAAGACTCACATCTTGGATAGGAATAGGTATTGTGTCTGCTGTGGTCCTGGGATCATGGTATGGTAGGATTCAAGGTAGGGGATTAATAGGCATCACAGCGTAATTGTTCATCTTGCTGATTTGGAGGGTTTTTTTTTTTTTTTTGAGAGACAAGGGGTCTTTGGAGGAAGTATAGCAGCATCTGGGTAGTATAAGTGTTGGAGAGATTATGTCAATTTGAGGCAATCAGGAACCGTGCCTGGATTACGGTTTGGGAACTATGCCTAGAACAGGCAACGGGAACCAGACTGGATTAGAGTGTGAATGATTTGTGGGCCAGTAGATGAGTCAAGAGCACACGTCCGGATGTGGGAGGCCCAACTGTGAACTCAGACTGTATAAAATGAAGAGAAAAGATCGCTACAGCTTCTTCCTCTGGGAAAGCTCTCACCTTCACAATTATCTACAGATACCAACTTGCTACGCACTGCATTTCTTCAGCACATAATCGCTCCAGTCTCAGCTTGTGCCTGTCTGCCTGTTGCTGATTTTCAGTCACTGATCTTTAGTCCCGGACTTTGCCATTGTTCTTCAAACAAACGAGTTCTGCGGCAGACTCTCACCAGCCGTCCTGCAGTCCCTGACTGCTGTCCTACTTCGCAGCTGAGCAGCCACGGGGCACTCCAGCTCTCGCACGTGCAGGCCGCCATCTTGGACTAACTCTATCCTTGGATTTGAAAGCTTCCCTAATAGATCTTTTTTGTTATAATTTCTGTAAATTCTGCCTTTTGAAAGAATCCAAACCAAAACAGTTAGGAAGGTAGTGAAGTGGAGGGGTGTGCCATGGGGGTATCACTACCACAATGCACACAAGGTTGTACATGAAGGAGGCCACCTACATTTAATTGTATGCATGCCTGCATCTTTTGGAGGCAAGGATTACCTTTATTTTTTATCCTTCTTGTGTCCCTTGGCATAGTTGCCCTTGCCCTGCCTTGCCCCTCAGTTACATCCGCAGCATCCTTCTGTTGTTTACTTATCCCCGTTCTATCTTCTACGACATTCGTCCACATCTCTCCTACTTTGGTATTCTCTGTGATGTCTTATAACATCATCCTTTTTACTTTTCATAAATTTATTTTTGATTTTTAAATTGATGTATGTGTAGACATGCATATTAATACTTAGGTACACGTGAATATTTACAGTGTACAATAGGTTGCTTTGATGAATATGTGTATATCCACTGTCAGATGGCTAAATTGAGCTAATTTCTATTTATCTTACAGCATACATTTCTTTTTTTACATAATTGCACAATCTGAAATGTTTCTCAGGGGAGCCTTAAATTCTGTCCAACTTTCTCAGCACAACTGAAGATCACTGAACAATACCATCCCCTAGCCACAGAGCCCAAAACACAGCAGGGTCTCAGCACCTGCTCCATACTGGGCATTATAGGATCAAGACAGGATTCAGAGCTGCATACTTCTCCCTTAAATGCTCACTGTCTGTGTACCCTGGGGTCACTCTGAGTATATGTGGCCAGACAATGAAAAGCTTTTTTCCCCAAGAGTCTCAGATTAATAGGTGGAGCTCTGACTTAAAATACCCTCCAGACCACAGTCATCCCTCTCTGAAGTGTGACGCTTCTACTCACTTCAGTAGGAGGTGGATTCCTGGGCAGAGAGCAACTGAGATGTCAGTTATGATAATAAATTCAGTTGAAAACATCTCACTTTGGTTTGGGGCATGCTCACTCGGCCCGCAGGGTTAGCACAGGCTGTCATTTATTGACACAAAATTTACTCCAATCCTCTGTGCAGGAAGGAAGTCCACTGGGTCAGTACTTACTGGGACATTTGACGTGTTCTGCATCTGTGACTAAATAGAAGGAGGAGTGAAACATTCTAAATTTGTTTGAAAATTATAAACCCCAGTATCTCTCCTACAAACCAAAGGCCAAGCACAGGAACATTGCGCTTTACGATTCACTCATTAGTGATTCACAATTACTTTTCCTCACTAAAAAAAAAAAAAAAAAAAAAAAAGTGCCATTTGACCAGTTCAGGACTTAAAAAAAAGTATCAAAGCTCTATCTTCACAATGGAATTTAGTTCATCAAGAAAGACATGGTCATTCTTTGAAAATCCTATCATAAGAATTCTTTAATTGCAAGAATATGCAACTTGATGACAAAAATAATCTTTCAAAATGATAGATTCATAGTATTTAACTAGGGAGAATAGTAAACGTGTTTTCTTTTTCATTTCTGTTTTGAAAGAGCTCTTGTACTTTAAACATGAATATTTCAAAATAGTTAAACATATCATTTTTTGAAAATATGTACTGTGCTTCGATGAAAGATTTCAGAGGTGATTTTTCTAAGATAGCATCTGATAATTGAACATCTCTGAACTTCTGAGTAACATGGATCTTTCTGGCATTGAATATGGATCATATCTCTTTCATGTCTGCCACAGGGCCAAGAGAAAATTGTAAGAGGTAAATATAGAGGGATTTTTTCTTATTTCTATTTAATCTGAAATTAGAAAACATAGCTATAAATATTATTTATGATCTCTTGGAACATTGCAAGATCATATATATATATATATATATATATATATATATATATATATATATATATGAAAGAAAGTGACCAGGAAAAAATGCTTATTTCTTATTTGAATGTAAAGGAAATTTATTTCAAACAAATAGTATTTGAATATTGATGAGCAAATTTCAGAATCTAATAGCATCTAATTTACATTTCTTTTTGAGATTCACTTCAATGAATACTTAGAAAAAGCATTAACATAATGATTTTGAACAAGATTATATGCAAGAAAAAAGTTTTCAGCTAGAATAGAGAAAACAGCCATCAAGGTCACATAATCATGTCCGACTACCCTCTTGGTTCTGGAGAGCTGAGATTTATCCAATTACACTGCTAAAAGAATAGATATTTAAAGTATGCCCCCCGACAGTCACTGCAGTTAAAATCCGAAGAAACAAAAGCTAGATAAATAGGAAGGAAGAAAATGATGGAGAAAAGGAGGGAGAGGGGGAAGAAGGAATAAAGGGAAATGAGGGAGGGAAGAAGGGAAGGATGGAAAAAGAGAAAAAAGAGGGAAGAAAGGAAAGAAGAAAGGACAGAGGAAAAAGAAAGAAGACAAACCGTGATTTCATTTACTCCCAAAGACCAAGACATTATTTTTTTCTTCAGAGTGTTAGTGAGTGCCAATTTAAAATACTGTTTTAAATAACTGATAAGTTAGAGGTAGATGGGTTAGGTCTGTTTCCAGATTTGGATGCAGAATATCTGCCCTATTCATACTGTTTTGGGACATTACCTTGTTGTTATAAAGATAGAGCTAAGATTGAAAAAAATATTTTCTTTAAAAGATGAGTATCTTCACCTCTTCATCTTCCCTTTTTCTTTTTCTCCCAGTAAAGGGTATTGCAGTAGTACGTGAAAACCAAATATTTCAGACAAGGTCAAAAAATAAAGGCAGTTTTGTGACATAAAGGACATTAGAACACCCAGAAAAGAAACTAGAATTGCTTAGAAACTCCTCTGCCACCCTGCACCTTTAGAGGGGAAGATCTCCGCTTTTCCTAAGACAAATTGCTCCATTGCGCTCCTCAAGACCATCCTGCATCAGGGGGTAAAGAGGAAGGAGGCGTATTGTAGACAGCATTGCGCATATTTGAGCTGAAAATATTTCCACTAAATGAACGATTTGTATAATAAAAAGTATTACTAACTCTAAGGACATTATTTTGCTCTGGAAAACCTTGCTTTTTTGTCTATATCCAGTCAAGCCAAAAAACACTGGATAAGTTACCGTCATCTGAATAACTATGAACTGAGATTGACAGTGTTCCTGTTCACCCACATAAAATGTAAGACAACCTCAATTTGAAATACAAGGACGAACTCTTTTATCTTGCACGTCTCTCCATGACTCATGCCTTCAGTGTACTCAGAAGAAGATTTATGGGCTGGAGGAATGCATATATGCAAAGAATCAGGCCCTTGTGGTTTGCGTTTCCATTGTCTTTGACACAGCCTTCTTCAGAATTGTCAAGACGAGAGACACTCCTGCCTGCCAGACAAACAGGTGTGCGCAGACTGTCCTATGATGCGACAGGGGTGTGGCAGAGGACAAGGAGTGGCTGTGCACCTGGAAAGGCTGATCGCCTGTCCAGAGGCTCAGGGCTGACATGATTTTGTGCTTCTCTCTACTTTCAGCTGTAGGGCTGGGAACATCTCCAGCCTCATACCTCTCTTCTCAGCTTACTCGTCTGGCCTTGTCTGTGCACTGAGAGGTCCTCAGACCTTGTTTGGAAGCTGGCAAGGGGAATGGGTCTTCCCACTGCCATATGCTGGGACTCAAAAGCGGAACAAGGTCATGAATGACACAATGCCCATTTTCAGGAATGAAGCAACTCAACTGAACAGGATTTCCTGGTGTCCCAGAAGAAACAGATAGCAGTTGTAAAGCCTGCTTAAACCCCAAAAATCTTTGGTCTTTGACCTACAAGTAGAATAACTGAGATCAGATATAAATTTCTGTGACTTTAGAAATTTTGGCTTAACTATGCTGAAAAACTGCTTGAAGATGGCAGAAACTCATGCCAGAGATCATTTACTGGTACTTCTCTCTGATTCAAACTGTGTGAAATTGGAAGACAGAACCACATACCCCTAGTTTTCTTCATGTCTAAGAAGTATATTTTAATTGATCTAACACTAAATGTAATTGTTTCTTATTTTTCTCTGAAAGTTTTCACTAAATCAATGTCTTTTGGAAGTTAACGAGTTTTTTTTTCCAGGTCTTTTATTTTTTTGTATTTATTTATTTATTTATTTATTTTTTTTGAGACAAGGTCTTGCTCTGTGGTCCAGGCTGGTCCTGAATTCGCTTCAGAGCCCAGGCTGGCCTTGGACTCACGACAATCCTCCTGTCTCAGCCTCCCAAGTGCTGGGATTACAGGTGTGCGGCACCACGCCCAGTTTATGTGGTGCTGGGGAATCGAACTCGGGTACTTAGCCCTTGGCTTAGCGTTTAGCTCAAGCGCTTTAACCGCTGAACCATTCCTCCAGCCCCAGAGTTTTAATGTGTTTCTACCAATAAACAAGGTGAAAGTAGATGAGTATGCCCACTGTGATGTCCTACGGGCATGGGCTATGTGAGGGAGCATCTATGTTGGCTGCTATTTGGAAGAGATCCATGAACTAGAGGGAGGAACTTGATTTGGTAAACAGAATGTGATTTCAAGAGTACTGAGAATAAACTCATGAAACTAATGAAAATTCTTCGTTGCTTGGAAAATCTCACAGAAAGAAGTCCAGGCTCGGATAAAGCAGTGCATTGGGCTTGTAGCTTCATGTGGGCCACCACTGGCAGCCTTCCTCCAAGATGATGCAGGCTGGGGCAAAGGCCACATGACAGCCTCTGGGCCCAAACAGATGACTGGCTAGGTGCATTTCATATCCCTGTGGGACTTGAGGTTTTGTTTTCTATCTCCATAATTGCTTAATGTTATATTTTGCCAAAATCAATTAAGTAGTCATTTATAGAAGGTTCTCTTTCATATCTATGCTCAAGAAAGACTGGCATTTTTTAGGACTTTTTGCTAACGTTTGAAATTATGATTGAAAATCTTCATGAGATTGTATAGGATACTTTTCATCTTCTCAAATCTGATAGTCTATGAAGCAAGATAGGTAGCCTCCCAGCTGTTTGAAAGTTCTCATGAATAAACTTAGTAGGGTTCAAAAGCAAACAAATAAAAACAACAAACAAAGAGAGCAACTTTGCTCTTTCCCTTTATGTATTTTACATACGTAGATAAAATTCTTTTGAAGTATCCTGATTTAAACTGCACATAACTAGGCCAGCTGTTTGCTATATTTAATGCCTTGGTTTAAACTTACAGATTAATAACACTGAAAATTCCCATCCTCAAGGTTCTCAAAGTAATTCTTTCCTCCGTGTTGGTGACAAGTAAAAGGATGTTAAATACCATGGTAAGATGCCCTAAGAAATCAGAGAGAAAAGCTAAAATTAGATTATTTTTAGCATTCTCATTAAAAATCCATGTTTTAAGTGTTTTCAGATCATAAAAGCAGCATATACACTGTAACACACAAAAGACACAGAAAAAACACGTAGAAAAAATTGAAAAGATGTACGGAAGTTAACCATAATTAGCCATTTGTCTCATAGAATTATCTTGTGAAGTGTGCTTAACCTTTTTAAAATAACAACACACAGCTAATAAATACATCATAAAAGTATATGTGGTGGTGCATATGTTGATTAGCTTGATTAAGCCATTCCTCGAGGTATTTTTTCAAAGCATTATTTTGCATATAATATATATATATACACGTTTTTGTCATCTAAAAAGTTTTAAAATTTTTTTCTTATAAAACATGAAAATATAACAAAAAAGGAAAATATTAAATACTATAAAATATGTTGTTTATATGATTTCTGTATTTTTTCATTTATAGGTCAAGCATTGGCACATTCTTCCTGTACTGGCCAGACAGCAAGTGCGTCGGGCTTATAGACAGACTCTCTATGTAGCAACCTGGATACTCTGCCATCTAAGCATATGTGTGGACAATTCGTAAACAAATTGGTGTGGTTGTACTCCAGTAAAATTTTACTTACAAAAAATTTTAAGGATTTGCCTTTCGAATCCTAGTTTGCACACCCCTGCCAGCACAGACACAGTATATTACACATCACGTTGTGGACACATTGTGTAGCCAGATTTCTCTGCCTTCCCTTACAACATAAGCAGTATTTCTAAAACATGAAGGTGATGGTTTTAATGTATTATTTCTACATGGGTATATCATGATTTATATTTTAAATTCTTCATTATTTGACTTTATGTCTTAAATGTTTGATATAACTTTGATGAAAACATATGCATAACCTATCTAAAATGTGGAATAAATTTTTAGAAATAAAAATATAAGTACTTGTATATGCAAGTTTACAGTCCCACCAACAGTGTAGAAGAGTCTCTTTCCCCCCACAACTTCATTAGCATTTGTTTTGTTTTGTTTTGTTTTGTTTTGTTTTGTTTTATTCTGGTTGTTTGGTTGGCTTTTTGAGTTCTTTATGACAGCCATTTTTACTGGATTTATATTTGCTTTCATTTGCATTTCTCTGATGGCTGGAGAGAAGACAGCCTCTTTAACAAATGGTGCTGGTAAAACTGGCTAGCCACACATAAAGAAATGAAACTAGACCCACATCTTTCACCATGTACCAAAATCAAATCAATATGGTTCAAAGACCTACATGATTATAGAAGATGTGTCATGCTGAATCTTCCTGGCGAAGCTTCGATTACGAGCTGCCTCACTCTTTGTTCAAGTCTTTTCTTTATTTATATTTCTCTGCAATTTTTCTTTATTTGATTCTTCATATTTAATTCAAGTTCATTTTCATCACTTTTTGATATTAATGATTCTGAATTTCTCATTACACCTTTATAGTTTGTCTTCATCCGTATATTTATCTATGCACAAAGTGGAAGTCTAATTTTGAACTCTGTCACACTCAGCTAGCACCTGAGTTGAGCAGACTGCCCACACTCCCTCTCTCCTCATGACCATTAACTTCATACAAGCTCTGGACATCTGGTGACTGGACAATTTTTCAATACAAGAATCCCTTGTTTCAAAATGATTTCATTTCAACCTCCAAATTTTTTCCAAAATGTCAAGCATTCTCTTATTTTATTTTATAATCTTGACCATCTTCCCATTGCCTGCTCCCAACTTTTTAATTCTGTCTTAGCAGTCAAACCATTGTTTCTTTCAACCCCCACTGACTCCCACAAGCCACTAAACTCCAGTCATCCAGACAGCTGCACAGTTTGTGCACATGGGTAGCGACGTCTCCAGACTTCACAGTTCTGGTTTCTCTGCTGGTTACCAAGATTAACCAACATCTCCTGTGCTCTGTTAATACGTGCCTGTGCATATTTTCATCAGAGACACAGTTATGTATACTGACACATTTAGTTATGTCTCTCTTTCCTTTTTCCAGACAGAACATATTGATGCTCATCGGAGCAGACAATGCCCAAATGTTAATGACCTAATGCAGTGAAAGTCTGTGGTTTCCAAGAACAGTTCAAGTCCTCACAGTAATTCAGAAACTCATTTTTTTTTTTTTTTTGCCTTCTTATGTTGCCTCCATGGCTTGAATAGAGAGGAAAGAATGGATGCGAAAAACTTCACAAGGGCGTTTGTGAGAAAACTTTAAGAGTCTTCTGTTCAAAACATTAGCTAGAACCCATAAGAGAAAGTAACCTGACTTTCCCTAAAGCGGGGAAAGATCGCCTTGTTTAGTGTCCAGGAAAAGAAAATGGAATTGGTATGCATCAAGCCAGTTGTGCAACAGCCACTCAAGGACAAAAAGTCTGTTCTTTTAATTTTAGCATCTACAGTAACCTGCAAAACATAGTAAAGGCTTTACACTTATGTTGATAAAATTAACATAAATCAACTAATACAAGAATAAATGGATGAATGATCATGTAACTATGAAAATGCAATGTTTAAAACCTGAATAGAAAAATAAGGGAACACAGAGACAGGATTCTGAAATGAGAGTGTGATTTTAGTGAGGGTTATTTTTAGAAAGGAGGTGTTACCTGAAGGAAAATTTAGAAACAGACAGAAAATATTCTGTTTGTTTTGTTTTGGGTTTGTTGAAAAGTTCCTCGAATTAGCTTTCCAGCCTCTCTCTCTTCCCTTTAAATTTTCTATCCCTTGACAACTGCATTCGCATTCATGGCTTCAGTGATCACCTACAAGTCTACAATTTATAAAAATTATATCCTAAAATGCAAGATCTTGTTGTTGAAATCTGTACTTAAAACTCTGTGTATTAGTGCCTTTCCATTGCTAGAATAAAATACCTGACACGCACAACTTAAAGGGAAAAATGATTAATTTGGCTCACAGTTTCAGGGACTTAGGCCACACCTTGCTGGTTCCAAGGCAAAAAAGCCCGGTGATAGGCCATGGCATAGGAAACCTTTCACCCCATGGCAGCCAGGAGGCAGAATGACAGAAGAGAGACAAGCTTCCACCTCACAACCCCAGGGACCCATCTCTAACCAGGTTCCATAATTTGAGTACCAGAATCTTATCGAGGGTGGAAAGGCCCCATCTCAGCTTCATTTTTTGATATTTCCCCTGAACTAGATACTCGCATATGTCTTGCTACTTTCTCTCACACCGCTCATCCCAGTGTGTTGTTATATTATTAATAAAATGAACACAATAACAATACCAGATGTCTCCACTGGCTGCAACCTCACTTACCACAGGCTGCAGCAGAGTCTACCTCTCGGGACTCAATTCTTTATAATAAAGTCTTAGAAGCAGTTCTTTTGTCAAAGCCTCAGACACTCTGGGTTTTTATAGTTGTTTTTTTTGCTTCTGAGATAAACCTAAAAGGAGGAATTGATGGCGATGTACTTTGATGATAGGAGTCGCACTCCTGGCTCAATTGATTTCAACTCCATAGTTGTTTCTTTCCTCCACTCTTCATTTCAAATTTCTCTCAGCCTTAGCAAGCACTGGTGCTGCCTTAGGTAGCTTCTCTGATGATCTGACCCAGAACTTGACTTCTTTGGAGTCTGAGTTTTGATCACCCTGCCCTTTCTAGGCCTCGGTTGTGTGTTTGTTTAGTAGAGTGCAATGGCTTGCCCGGAAGTGATATGCTGCCTTACCCAAGAGTCAGCTACCTCCCTTCCTTTCTTTGTCTGATGACCTATGGCTGCAAGGGCCAAAAAGAAATGTCCACTGATGGTCACTGTTGGAAGCACACTGGCATATGATCTGTGTTCATGGTGGGAGCTAGAACCCTTAATGCTATGGTGTCTGCAGTTATAAGAACAAGACTATGTAAATGCCACAGACGCAGCCCTGAAAAGGGCTGCAAGACTAACGACCCCTTCTTTCATTCCTTGGCTGCTGGACTCTGAAGACAGCACCAGTGATGGCTCTGGAGTGAGGTCGTACTCCGCAATGTCATGTCCTAGTTCATATTTCTGAGCTCATACCTCCTGTATTCTCTATTTCCTCACTCTCTGGGGAGAAAGTCCTAGGGCAGAGCAGGAGATGAGAACAGTGGATCATTCACCCATTGTTTGACATTTGTCCTGAAGCTACTCCCTTTGTCTGAGGTGGTGTTAGGTAACTGCCATGGAAACACACACCCTGTAAATATTAGGAGAGTGGCTTGGGTAAGGTTTTGGGGAGAGAAACTACAAACGCATAGACAAGGTAGATAGTAAATATTGGCAAAACAAATTGCTGTCTCTTTAGGAGTGGGTGTGGCTTGCTTTAGTCTACTTACCACCAAGCAGCTTTTGCTTTCCAGGAACAGGGCACCAAGTCGAGTTGTGTGCATCCCCTTCTTCTGCTGGGCTGTTGTTGAGCTATCTCACTGATGTCCGTCTCAGTGCTCTTAAAACAAGCTCATGATGTACAGTTTTTGATTAGACCTTCGCTTGACCCAGAGTGAGAAGCCCCGTCTGTCCCAGGCCCAGCTGCCCAGCTGCCCACTGCAGTTAGATCTTATAGATGCAAATGGCAATGCCTCTGTCTTGCTCCAGAGTCCGAAGAAGTCTGTGTTGTAATTTTCCTTTGGGGGCTTATCATAAATAAAGCAATTATCTTCTCCTATTACACATCTTTCTGAGATCTTCTAGGACATATGGACAAACCAGTAGAGCCTCTTGTAGCCCAGTCTGGACATTTTATAGAGAGCTTTCTTGCATTGGGATCCCTGTAAACTGATACCTTTCATAGAAATGATCTAGATTCTAGAGATCTATTCTTAGGTGTGGTACCAACACCAAAGAATCCAATTATTTCTGCTTTCTTCTTTGAACTTAGAGATATGAGCTGCAAATGTTTTCCTTTTGTTTGAAGAGAATTGTTTTGGCAAATATAGATCACTACTTTTCCAAGATAGTGTATTGTGGCAGGATGTATGTCATTCTAGGTCTCATCTTCCACGTGTGTTTCATTTAAGCCTCCAATCAACTTGTAACTTCTCCTCCCCTAGACAAATACACATGAAGTCATTGGTATAATAGAAATACAACTATTTTTAGGGTTGTTCAACCTGTCCATAACTCTTCGACTATTAGTAAGACAGAGGCAAAAGAGTTAGAAGCAGTCCTGGACCATCTATATAATCTGCCTTTCTGAAAGGGAAAAATCTAACCACAAAATTTAGGATGATGTTGATTCTCAGATGGACAGGGCAAGATATAATGAGTGAATCATACACATAGCCTCAGACATACTTTGCTCTTCTGTTCTTTTTTCTAGTTCTGGGAATATATGTTTTCATTACATTATTCTTTAAACCACTGGAAAGTTTGCAATATAGGTGAAGGGCATTTCCAAACATTAAAACACATTTAATTAACAAGGAAGATGAGGTAGGAGCAACCAGAGAGATCAGTTTCTAAGATACAAGAAGACCGTTTTAGCAGTAAAGGATTTGAGCATATTATAGTTTACATGGGAGAAAAGTCTTAAGGATGATACACACACACACACACACACACACACACACACACACACGCATGCACAAAAACCCTACAAAATTTTTCAGCTATTGAGATCACTGTCTGACAAGTGTCAAACCAAGGTTAGGGTAGACATTTTTGGACACGTGGCTACTTCAGCCAAGGACAGAGCTTCTAGGGCCTGCTGAAAGAGACTCTATCAACAGTTAGGAGCAATATAGAGGTCATGTCTGCATCAACAAATAATGTAAGGAGATGAAAATATAAATGATTTCTGTTTATGAGAAACAGAAGGTTGAGAGAAGAGATTTCATGCCCAGCGCCTTCAAGTTCCTCAGTAAGGTTACTATTTGAATGAAGTAGGGGCAGCAGTGCCTGCAGAGGACATAGCGTTCCAGGTGAATGGTTTGTGGGGAAACAGGAAAACACATGTGAAGAATACGAGCTCAGTCAAGAATTCAGCAGAGTTCCAGAAGCCAGGGCCAGCACACTTTCCTCCCATACCATTCAGAAGCTTAGGGTGGTAACTGTACAGGAAAGCAGCGATTGAACAGGGCCAGGATGGGGAGAGCTCAGGGATGACACGGTAGAGGGAAAACAGAGCAAGGATATTGAGAGCAGTAGCATTACTTGGAACGAATGGGTGCTGGACAGAAGAAGAAAGCAAGCTGTGAAGATGGAGGAAGAACAACAGGTCAAACACGAGAAAGGCCTGAGCAAGAATGAGAAATCCGAGTCCGAGACAGATATGGTGGCACATGTGTACAACCCCAGCACTCTGGGAAGCTGAGATTGGAGGACCAGAAGTTCAATTTCAGCCTAGGCCACTTAGCATCATAGTGTGTCTTATCTCAAAATTTAAAAATAATAATAATTAAAAAGAAGCGGGGCTCAGGGTGTAACTCCCAGTCCTCAGCATTCCCACCCCCACAAGGAAAGCACAGAGCCTGGTATATACGGGCCATGAGATGGCACCATTAGCCCAATGGGGATAGCAAGACTTTATTGGCTCTTAGGCACGGTGAAGACAGGGGCCCTGTTGCTCTGTCCCAGAAGTCCACCTAAGTATCTGTTACTTAAAAAAAAAAAATCCAGGAATTTAGAAGAGTCCAGATAATTATAACCCAGCCCTAAGGTATTCTAATGTAAAATAATAGAGATGGAACAATTTGGAGTACAAGATGCAGACTGCAGCCGTGACAAGGGCAAGTGCAGTGCAGGGTGGGGGTGCGCTACACCTGGAGCTGTGCGTTGCATGACTTTGCTTGTGTCTTGTGGGTAGTGAAGTGCTTATTTGAAAACTGGTCAAACATTTTCAGGTACCTCTCAGAACACACGAATCTTCTAGTCTATCCTGATGTGGGACTCTTGCTAACGAGAAACAGTTGCTTGAAATTTTTGTATGAATGATTGTATTTGTGTATGAGTGTATTTAAGCCAGAGTTTTCTGAAGAGAGCTTTTTTTTTAAATTTCAAGATGACATTGGTAGATAGAGTGGGTCCATAGTGATGCCTTTGGTATGGAATCTACTTTTTGGCTCATCCAAGATAGATTTGGAGGTAGAGAATTCCAGACTTGTCCTATTGAATACACTGTTAATCAGTGGATTTAGCCTTGTCAATTTAGCTAAAAATGCATCATAAGACCATTAATCCTGCTTTGCTCCACTCAAGTAACATGAAAATATTTGGTCTTTGCCTTTTTTATAATTAGCTGATTTATCAAAAGATATATATATATATATATATATATATATATATATATATATATATATATACATACATACATACATACAGGTTATTTTCTTCCAATAATCATGCAGTGCTTTCTATGTACAATTCACCATGCTACAGGCTCTAGGGAAAAAACAATTGTCAACTATTGTGCTTTGCTTCTGTCTTGAGTAGCTTAAGGGTTTAAAAAAACTAAAATATGTGCACAAATAGTTGTATAACAAGGCAGAGTTCAATAAAGGATTTATGAGTGATATCAAGCTAAATTCTCCTTCCCAACTGAAAAGATAATACTTGGACAAATTAATGGAACACTTTAATCTATTGTTGGTCATGTTTCAAAGGATGCGTTCTTTTGTAAGGAAGGAATCAGGCAAAGTGTATCGAAAGCAGTAGAAGGTATTTCATTGTTCAACATTGTTCTATGAGTCAAGCACAAAGACCAGGTCCTACTGCAATGGTCTGAGGAGAAAAAAAAGACAGATAAAAGGGTGACGGGGTTATAGGAAATAAAGTTCAAGAAAGACACTGTGAAAAGTTCTCTAAACCACAAAGAGACACAAGGAAACACCTGGACAGTGAGTTATTAATGGTCTAATTCAGGCTATAGACACATACTATCTTGATCACTGTAAAATCTTTCAGCATTGCTGTGTGTTGTATACACTTTGTGTGGGACCCTTCACAAGGAAGGTATTCATTGTCAAACACAGTTCAGTGTCTAGAAGATTCATCCAGAGTCATGTCACATGTACAACTCCAATGGCTTTACCTTCTCTCTCTCTCCTCCACTCCTCCTCTGTCATGACCACTGTCTTGTTTCTCCGTTTTTCTCCATTATCTTGCATTGGAATGCACTCTTCGCTGAATATACTCATCTATGCTTTTCTAGGCCCTAGCTCTCTTCATACACAGCAGCAGATGCTAGGCTGGACCTTGAAAACCTGTTGAAAATTTTCATAGATAGTTGTAGGGGAAATGGCATCCAAAGAAGTTGCTGGTGTTGGCCAGAATCACTGCGAGAGGTCAAGCAGGGACCCTGGGAGTCAGCAGGAGTGGATCAGAACCTGAAGGAGCCAACCAGACAAGTGGCAGCCCAGGAGATGGCATGTGTACACAGGGTCCTTCAGGCACCCAACTGTGTGACAAAACAGACTCTCTCACTTGGCCTGCGATACAATGGGAAAAACATTTTATTTGATTCTTGCCCAAGCAACTAATGCAAAGATATCTTATAAATGTTTTATCTCTTAAAATATGTCTTTCATTATTCCACCAAATGATAACCACTGTGTGTTATGGAGCACACAGGAGGAAAGGAGAAAAGCTGGACCCACCTGGTGTGCACACTAGGAATACAACTATGAAAAATAGGCACCTTTCCCCCATTTTATTGATACGTATAAGCACAAAATTTAAGGTTTACAATGAAGTTGAGCTTTCTGTGCACCTAAGTATCTTGTCAAGGTGACAAGGACTTTCCCACTCTCCTTTTCTCCCACCCCCTACCCACCGCTCCCTACCCACCTTACCCCCCCATTTCACTTTGTTTTTCACTTTAAGTTCCGTGAGATAATTGTGATCTGGGTCTCTCATATCGGAGAGACCATTCGATGTTTCCCCTTCTGCTTCTGACTCACTTCACTAAGCATGATGTTCCCAAGTAAATAGGCATTTTTAAGACAATTTGAAGAAAATATGTAGTTACAGTGCTTGGATGGTGGACTTATGAGTAATTTATTTTTTATTTTGAATATTTTCTGTGATATTTTTGTGGCAATTAAGCTTTGATAATGAATATCAAAGAAGGAAAATGGTTTCCTGAAAGAATACACTGTTTTCTTGGAGCACAAGAGAGAATTTGTGATTTTCATTTGAGCCAGGTAGATGTGGTGAGTATACTGAAAGGAGCTGTAGGACTTTTGAAACTACCTAACCCTGTCAAGAGATTGGAAAAACCTGTCACAGGGAATGCTAGATCTGCCTCGTGGGAATCCTGGCTGGCTAAGCCAGACTAACTAATGTTATGTTAGTCAACTTTCTGTTTCTGTGATGAAATACCTGAGAAAAACAATCTTAACAAGAAAATATTTATTTTGGCCCACGACTTCAGAAGTTTCGCCTTAGATCAACTGGTTTCATTGTGTTTAAGCTTGTAAGGAGGCAGAAATATCATGCAGAGGAGATGTGGCTGAGAACAGCTGCTCCCTTTCACCGCAGCCCAGATAGGTGTAGAGACAAAGGAGAGAACTGGAGAGGAAGGGGCAGCGGCCAAATACAGGTCCCAATGCCATGTCCCTCCGCATGGCCCGCTTCCTTTAACTGTACCTGGTATTCTAATAGCCCATTAATCGGTAAACTAACCACAGATTAATGCATTGTTGTAGTTAACGCCCTCATGAACCAATCACTTTTTGAAAGTTCATCGTTTGGCCTTTGAGGGACATTGAGATGGAAACCGTGACACGAAGGTAACAAAAACCACAGGGCCAAAAAAAAAAAAAAAAAAAAAAAAAAAAAAAAAAAAAAAAAAAAAAAAAAAAGAAAAGAAAAAAGAAAAAAATGGAACCAACTATCAGTCTCTGAAGTTGGGAAACTCCACGGAGGAAGGTTTTGATCTGTGCTTCGTGGAAACATGGAATGTTAGTAGTTACAAGTCCAGAAAGAGGAAATAACCTTCCACCTAAATAATAAGCAGTAAGTTCTACAAGTTCAGAGAGAAAGAGGCATTTAATTTGCTCAATTATTTACAGTGAGGTGTGGACAGATAAGAAGCTGGGTGGACCAGATCAGAGAAATCAGCCCGTGGTGGGGGAAGAAAGAATTGATTGGGGAATGGTGTGTGTCAATTGTAATAAAAGCAGAAACAATTATGGTCTTGAATGAGATAACTTGTGGAACTTTCTAGAAGAAACACTCTCTTCTCAGGATCTCACCTGGAATTCATTCTGATCAGTGGGTCTCCAAGCCTCATTCCAAACGAAAGAGAATATTTGCCACTTGCCCAACTGGATGTGACCTTACCCATCGCCCATTCCCAAATAACTTTCAGAAATTGCCTGAGTCAACCACAGGAGATGAAAGATATTTACACTCAGTGTGAAATTACATGGAACTATTTTAATTTTCTCTTAGTATATCAGGGCATCAAGGTCAGCAAGGACAAGTAGATTTATTAAAGATAGAACTGTTATGTTTTGGCAATGAATAACAGAAACTTTTAACATGTGAAATTATATATGATGTTTTCAAAGAAAATATTGGCCTAAAAACCTGTACTCACCTTGACAGTAGAAAGATAAATGTAGCACGAAATTCTGTTAATTTTGGAAGTAAGCAAATGTATTTAATCCTGCGAGAGAGCAGAAGATGCAGCTGAGACTCGCAGGGCAGCCGTGCTCAGCCTTACTTGACCATACAGAGTAAATGGATATCCCCATGAACATTAAAATATTAAAGTTTTAGGAAAAGAAAGCAGGAGGAAGAAGAAAATGATTACTCACAGATGTGCTTAAAAAAGAATAGTTCTGATTATGGCTTCTTAATTTTTTCGTGAATTAAGCTATTTGCTTTAAAGATAAATAACTGCGCATTATGAAACTCATATATATATATATATATATATATATATATATATATATATATAATAGAATGTTACTGTACTTTTAATGTTAGATGAATTAGAAAAATACTTTAATATAAGAAGAAAAAATTTAATTATCACTGGCGTGTTTCTCCAGAAATGAACTCGAAACATCTATTTATTTTCAAAGTTTGCACTCACATGAAGTTTCTCTCCTGGAGTTAAATCCATCCTGACAGGTGAACCTGTTGCTATCTTGTTGAGAGGCTATACTTTCTTCACTGCCATTGCCAGGTTATTGAAAGCCCAAAATTTCCCTTTCTTCCTCTTTATCCGTTTTTCGATTACACGGAAACACTGAGTAATGGTTACCATTGAAGTCTTTGGCTTCTCACGGAGATCTGTCCCCACTTACTTGAGGTCTTTTATTTTCTTTATTTTCTTATTTCCTTTGATGTGTCCTAGTCTCGCTCTTGGCTCTGTCCCTTCCGCGTGCAATGGACAAGAATATTTTGAGTACTTTGTTCTTGATTTTCATTGTCTTACAATGCAGGCAGAGAGACATGTAGCTAAACTCATCATTCCAATAAAATGCAAGTAAATTATACACTAACTGGTTGTGAAGAGTGAATTATGTGAGCAACTAACTCTGCTGTGATGAGTAAGGTGAATATTCTGGAAAAGTTTCCAAGAGATGGTAATTGAACTGAAAATTCAAGATTGTTTGAGAACTAGAAAGGCACATGGGTAGGAAAAGGTACTTAGGCCCTTCTTTGGAATTATTTACACCCATTTCTAACCTATTTCATCCACATGCCACACATGGTAAGGTTTTTTTTCTTTAATTGGGCTATATCCAAAGCCCCCCCCCCCCACACTTTTTTCATTTTGATATCATCCTGCCTGGGCCTCCCAGAGTTCTCAGCAATATTTTATTTGATTTTTTATTGCTTTTATAAATAATGAATTCCAACCTAAGAATATCATTCATATTGTTTGCATGCACTAACAAAGGGAAATTACTCTTCACAGCAAAGTGATGCCATTTGTATATTTTCTTCCAACCAAATTCTTTAGAAAAAGACCAAGTTTGCCAAGATGTCTACAAAAGTGAGTCCATATGAATCAGTTATAGACTATTGTCTTCATAGAATTACAGATAATTTTTACCACTCAATGACTAATCAAAATTCCCAAACATGCTGCCCACTTTGATATCATAAAATATATTGGAACACTAAATCATTAAATAAGCCTGTTTTTTTAAAAGATAAAACTTAACTCTTGATTTAGAAAAAGAACTTCCCTGAAGCCACAGAGAGGTTTAGTTATTATTTGACAAATTTTTTACATTTGATGATAATCTGACTCTTAAAGCCCTTTCTTAAGGATTTCACCTGTAGACATGTCAGAGAGCTTTGATGCTTTGATAACTCAGGCCTTAAATTGACCAAAGAGAGCAACTGATGTATTTACAAATCTACCTGCTCTCTGACATTAGATGTTATGGCAAGATGAGTTGCTGCTATGTGGAATTTCAAATATTGTAGCTATTGAGGCATAGTGAATGTCAAGAATGAGATTTAGTGTTTTTCATAATTTTACTTAATCCTAACAGTAACTTACAAGACACATGATATTGTTTTTTAAATAAAGAAACTGAGATTTAAACAAATAATTGTTCACAGATAAAACTAAGATTTGACAAAGGTGGAATTTAAACCCAGCTGGGTCTGGCCTCAGACCTCTGCTGCTTAAGAATTGTCTTCCCACAATTCGTCCAAAGCTCCTCGACAGCATCTGGTGATTTGTGAAAAATAATTAAATAGTGACAACAAAATTAGAAGATATAACGCAAGACAAAACCATGTAAAACTTAGTCATCTTTGTTCCTGGTTTACATTCTAAGTTTTTAAATCTGTCGTTTGTTTGATTCAGTTAACCTTGGATTCCAGACTGTCATGTCATTTGCTAAAGTAAATAGATACACAGGTTGTCATTGTTTGTGTTGTAATTACATATTCATATTTTCAAATCCAGGCTAGAGAATCAAACCACGTTTTATGATTCACACTGGCACAGATCAGCTCACAGCACACTTTTCATCATGTAGCGGGACCTGGTGGGTGCCTGCTGTACCTCACAGGCACTTCGTAGTACGTAGTCCTAATGAAAATAGCCATAATATTGACGAGACATTAAAATGACTGTTACCTAGATTAGTTTTTGAAGTATTTTATAACATTTATTTATTTACTTACTTTTGAGACAGCCTTGCTCTGTAGTCCAGGCTAGTCCTGAACTCATTGTGTTAACTAGACTGGTCTGGAACTCGGGGCAATCCTCCTTCCTCAGTCCCCTAAGTACTGGGATTACTGATGCGTGCCGTCACACCTGGCTTATGTGGTACTGGAGACCTAAACCCAGGGCCTTGTGCTTGCTACACTCCCATCCCATGTTGTTTTAATTTAAACACAGATATCCTTTGGCTGTTACATATAAAACCATTTTAAACTTAGAGTAACCAGAGGCAGGTAGGGAAGTAGAAGCAAAGAGTGAGTTGATATAATTGTCTCTGATTTATGGACTGGCTAAACTCATGTGTTTAGAAAAGCAAGCAGTATTCCATGAGATTTTGACTGAAGGTGAAATCCAATCTCCTTTGGGGTGTGTTCTGTACTTTTCCAATTAAATGAGTGGGAGAATATTTTCTTTAAAGTATTAAGTTTATAGTAGTGCTAAAGAAAACAGTTTATAACGCATTAAAAATGTTCAAGCAATAGTAAGGGTTGAAAAACCAGAAAGATTTGAGTTAAATTGAAATGCCAACTTGCAAGTCAGAGCACAAGAAAAGTGATTTTTACAAATCACTGTTTGCTTTAAGCCACAGAAAGTCAGCATTAGCATTGATCAATTGCACATTATCTTGGGTATTAAAGTAAGTGCTTCCTTCATCAAAGCAGATGGCAGAAGCCCTGTGGCACCTTTGGCAAGTCATTCTAGGATTCTGAAACTCAGTTTCCTCATCTGTGAAATGAAGGATTTGGACTCGCAAAGACTTTGCTCTAAGGGTTAGACGACCTTCAAGTTTTAGTTCTTACACCTGAATACTTGTACACAGCACAAATCTTTCAGTAACCTGTGGCACAATAAGAAATATATTTCTGTTCTTTCTCCTGGGTTCCTAATAACAAACCCTGAGCTCTTAGAATTTCCTAAGTGATAAGAGTGCCTTTTGTTCTCATGAAGTGGCTCTTTGTGTTCTCCTGGGTAGCCTCAGGATGAGAGATGGTCACCAAAAAGACCAAAGCTTGACTAGAAACGGAGAGCTTTGAGCTCTGCTCTTTCCATTCTCTAGTTGGTGGAAGCAAAGGGTGGGCAGAAGACTGCCTGGAGATTGACTTAAAAATCGATCACCATTTCCATACAATAAGATCTCCACAAAAGCCCCTAAGTGACAAAGTTCAAAGAACTCAGGGGTTTCACTGTGCATCTACAATATCCTGGCAGAGGGGCACACCCAAACCCATAGGACATAAGCTTTGCCTAGGAGATCCTCTGGACCTCAACTCATGTACACCGTCACCTGGTGGTTCATCTGAATCATTTTTACATCCTTTCTAATAAATTAATCTAAGTGCTTTTGTGATATCTGTCAGCCCTTTTAGCAAATTATAATAACTGAAGAGTTGTTTAAGAGATTCCTCTGAGTATGTGCTTGGCCAGGCAGAAGCTCTGGTGGTGTGGGATTTCAGATCAACATCTGAAGTTGGGCAGTCTTGTGGGACTGAGCACGTATCTTGTAGAAGCAAGTGCTATTTCCAGATAGTGTTAGAATTTGGTTAGATTGTAAGCCACACAGCTGGTGTTCACAAAGCTAGAGAATTGGCTGCTGTTATGAGGACGGTCAAGCCCTGTACATTGGAACTCTGAAGTGTTCTGTGAGTAAAAACAGATCTCCGAAGACTCTAAAATACATTTGGTAGATAGTTAGATATAAACTTATTTGCACACTAACCTAAAGCAAATTACCATATTATGAAAGCAAATACAATCTTTAAATTATTTCTAATGCATGTGAACTATTTTTGGACAAAAGATACCACAATTCTCTTTTGCTTGTGTGGATAATAAATAAAAAAGCTCTGGTTTAATTTTTCAGACTATGTATAGCTTCACATAATGTTGATTTTTATTTAGGAGGAAGAACTTTTCTCTTTACCACTGTGATTATTTTCTAAATTAAAAGAAACAAAATATGAAGAACTGGTCTCATTCTACCAAATTGATTTGAGAAATCAATAGCAAAGTAGAACACAAAAATATACTCTGTGTACTTTCTTCTTTTTTATACTCAGAGAGCAAAAATATTTGGTAGACAGAGTAAAATTCCAATGCATTAAGGTGATAAATGGTATTAAAATTGATTACTTCCTTAGTTATTTTATTTTCAAAATGATGTGGTATGGAGCTGTAAGATCCTTACAATACTAAACTGGCTGTATCTAAGAATTATTTGAGAAGCTTGTTGAAGATTCAAAGATCCCATAAGGAAGGATCTGTGAGTCTGCTTTTTCAAGATTCTAAGGAATCTGAATTTTCAATAGTGACCTAGGTGATTTTAATAAAATAAGCCACTTGAATGAACAGTAATGTGTGGAAATTTCTAGAGGGTGGCAGATGTAAAGTATGTTAAATGAAATTGGGCAATGCAAATCCAAAAGTTAGTGATTATTGCAACATATTTATTCAATATATAAAATATTCTCTGAGTGCTTGTGTATGCACACACTCTTCTAAATGAGGAGGTAATGTTTAGTGAATAGGGCAACTAGTACTCCTGTCCATTGCGAGGAAAAACAGACATGAGTAAGGAGTCACAACACCTATCAGTTGCTATGAAAGATATATTACAAAGATAACAACAGATCCAGGAAAGTGCTTTGGGCGAGGTTATCAGAAAAGTTTAACTTCGCGGAAATATTTAAGTAAATCCTTTGAAGCAGCCAATTGATATTTTCAGGCAATACACCAAATTCCTGTGGCAAGACTGAGATTTGAGTGATTGAATAAATCAAGGCAGAGTGTGAGACAGATTGCATTGACCAGCATGACAAACGCCAGCTTGAACTAGAGAGAGAGGTTCTGATTTGATCACAAACAGCCTGCTCAGCTAGATAACAAGAGCTTGCGATTTTATTCTAATTGCTATTGGAAGATGATAATGAGTTTTAAATTGGCCATGTTGTGGTCAAAGCCATATTTAAGAACAAGGGGAGAATTCTCTTAATGGCAAGAGGAAGAGCCAGGGCTGAAACTGAGTTCAGTGGAGACGTCAAGAAAGTGATTTGAACAAGGCCTCTGGTCCAACAATTTTTAAACACCTAATATATACTGAGGAAAGAGAAATGGCCATTATAACAAAAAAAGTATTTTCTTAAATTATATATAAAACACTGTTCATATTTATTAAAATATAGAATAGAGCATTTTTTTTCTTACAGTGATGATTGAATTTATTGATACCATGCTGAATTACATTCCCAGGCTTTTGCATATATATTTTTTTCAGACAATTCTCAGTTATTAGGTTTCCATTGTTTTAATCATAAATTACTTGTCATCAAAGAAATCAAAGTAGTGTGTGTGTGTGTGTGTGTGTGTGTGTGTGTGTTTAATGAATAGAACAAACCAAACACATCAAGGCAAAATGAAGGGACACATGAAAAATTGGGCAGTTAAAATCCAATCCAGTCTTCCCAGAACATAGCTAAGATCTTCAAGCATTGTTAAATAGTCAACTACTTATCCTGCCTCATCACCTGCTGATTAAGTTTCTTGGCTGGCTAGCGAAGCTTCCATTCCACTCTGCAATGCTCGATGCAGCTTGACAGTAGTATGTTTAAGAATTGCTGATTAGATAAGTGAAAGCATTTATAATTGTATAGATAAGTCATCAAGTAAATATTCATGTAAAATTTTCTAGATGGCAGGTACATAGCTGTTTACTACAGAACTCTTCTGTTTTCAAATTTTATTATAGCAAAATCCAAGAGAAAATTAACAACTATCACATTTCTCTATAGAATATAAGGTGTCCCAAAAGTTATCCTAGTTAGACAAATATTACAAATATAAAATATGATCCTTTTTGCTCATGATGAATTTGTCATAATATTTGAAACAAGCTAATGCTATGGAAAAATTATGTATTTACTAAATTAAACATATGAGATCTCAAAAGTTGTCATACATAGGAAAGATTAAACTTTTGGGATCCATTTACAATAGAAATTGTCATTACTTTAATAAAATTCATCTCAGACACACTTAGTATTTATGCAACAGTTAATGATAAGACATATTCTGCGAAATATGCCCTTAGGCAACATCACTGTTGTACAAAGAATTTAACATGTGCCCATGCCAACCCCTGTGATATAGCCTACTACACACCTAGGTGATGCATTATGTACTTTTGTATATATGATCTGTTTTTGATAGACATATACTAAATACCTTTTTTGCAGTACTGAGGACTGAATCCAAGGCTTTCTCAGTGAGCTACACACCCATTTTAAGTGTTCGCTACACAGTGATTTGAAGAACTGAGACTCGACATTTTAGCATAAATCTCCAAATGGAGAGTTGATAGCTTCCAAATAAAATGTGTTCCAGAAAATCAGGTCCTCAGCTATAAGAACTAGCCCCAAAGAAGGAGGCAGGCAACTGCAGGACAGCACAGAGCACAACTTATTGGGGGACTTAGTGGCAGAAGTGCAGACCTGGGTGCAATTGAATGCGTTATTCAAAATGCAGAAGACCTAAGAGAAGGCACTCAAAAGCAGGCAAACTGAGAATTTTTTGAGTCAGCAGAAAATAATTCCCAGCTCTGTCTGGCTTTCCACTGTGTTCCTTCATCAGCAACAGTGAAAACTGAACTCCACTCAAGTGTACTTTGAGGGTATCATGGCAGAAGCTGGAGATTACAACGTTTGTCTACTTGCCTGTGAGTCATCCCTTTCTGAAGTTCTCCAACACTCTATCTCCTGTCCTCATACCTCAGAATAGAACAATTTTGTAAGAAATTTCTTCAAATTAGAAAGACAAGTTATAAACCTTGCGCAGACACTGACCTCTTGGATTTCAGGAAGATGCTCATCTGCTTAGTTTTCTATGGATTCCTCCGGAGGATGGGAGCTGTGGGTCATTCCAATATTCTCGGATAGCGAACGCTTTCAAGGCACCCACGAAGTCACCAGAGCTCCTCAGTAGTGGGTGACGCAGGCATGGCAGCACCGTGCTATCTTTATGGACTACAGTGGATTTTTGCACATTACTTTTGCAAAACAGTCTCTAATTAGTTGCCCTCATTTTTCTCCATTTCTTCTTGGATTAAAACAAAAACACTATCGATAATAACATGTGGTTTAGGAAATCCTACAGTTCTAATTCAAAGAGAGGTGACTGCCATTGCAGCTTGCAGGAAGCAGCTCCTGCTAAGTCCCCTAGCAGCTAATTGTGTAAGTTGGACACACTGGAGACTATCGGCTACATGTCCAATTGATATATTGCTCATTATTTCTCTTTCTCCAGGCAACACTGCGAACAAATATCTAGGTTCTCGTTGGCTGGAGCCAAAACGTTTCCTAGACCTGTCATTAGACTTGCGAAGTTTGGCTTCTAAGGGAGGTGAAATCTAAGAAGCGGACTTGCTCCTTAGCATGGTCTCCAAGTTCACATTTTCAAAAGGGAAATGAAAACCATTTTATTCCCTACACAGTTGTGAAGGTGTATACTCTCCAGAGTCTATCTGCCAGCTTTCAAGAATTCTTGTGCTATTTTATTTTTATTTACTTTATTTTATTTTTGAGGCAAGGCCTTGCTCTATAGCCAAGCTGGTTCTGAACTCACCATGTAGCCCAGGCTGGCCTGGAACTCAAGGCAATACTGCTGCTTCAATGTCCCGAGTGCTAGGATTACAGGCATGGACCACTACGGCCAGTTTATGCGGTCACGAAGAATTGAACTCAGGGTTTCACACTGCCTAAGAAAGCACTCTACCCACTGTGTTATTCCTTTACCTAATGTGTGTGTGTGTGTGTGTGTGTGTGTGTGTGTGTGTGTGTGTGTGTGTGTGTGTGTATGCAATACACTATGTTTACATTGAGCTTGAGTATTCTGTGCACATACAATCCCTTCGCCTCCCACTTTTCGGGCCTTCCACCCTCTCCCCATTCCCCTGAACTCCTACTTTCAGACCCGTTTTGTTCTTTAGAATAATTTGAGCTCTGAAAAGGCAAAGCTGAAAGGTTCTGTCCTGAGCAACTTATGTACTGTGATTCCTTTAAGAGGAATGTTTGTAGGAATGACATTTCTACCATTTAAGTTTGTTTAATGGGGAACATGAAGACCAAGAGTTCCTTCGGCTCTTCCAGGAGAGATCATTGATTACTCCACGTTTCAGCTGTCAGTAAGACCTCTGCTATGATGGGGTGTCTAATTTTTATTTCCCCCACCAGAAAAAAAAATCAAAATCAGTACTTGTATAGGTTGAAAACTTTTTTAAGCTACTTATCTAATTAAAAAAATGTTGACCAAGATCAATATATATGGCAGAAGGTGATCAGATTCACAATGCATGTACACTGTGCACTAGCGTTTGTCAAAGATTATTCAATGAACCCGTCTTTACTATTCCAGCAAACTGTATCAATAAAGTCTCTTTGCCTCAAGGCTACAGAAAGGCTATTTTCCACTGGTTCTATTTTAACCTAAACCACAAATGTCACAATATTATGTAACACCAGAGGTGATTCTGTCCTGAGAGTTCTGGGGACTTTATAACTGGAATAAACTTCGCAATTTTATCCACGGCTGCTGCAAAATTAGAATTCTGCTATTGGGAACTAATAGATAACCAGAGACAACTGCTGATTCATGAATTGTAATTCACTAAAAATGCCAATTCGGTCTTTCGGAATTTGTAAGGTACATTGTGCACCTCTGCCAACTTGATTTTCTTAATGTGAAAAGGTAGGTGTGTGAGTTTGTGAACGCACGTGGCCTCAAGATGTTGACAAAAGGCCAACCCAAGAATGCATCATTCTTCAGTTAGATTCCTACCGTCAATCTACTACAGGTGAAGTGGGAGGGCCTGGCAGGTCCTGGACTGAGCTAATTTTAAATAACCCAAAGGTAAGCTCTCATTAGTGTGTGCTCTATAGAAAACCCTAGGAGATTTCCTTCAGTTAGAGAGTGACACTGAAAGGGTCCATGGTGCACACAGGAAGAAGTCACCCCAGCTTAGCCACAGGCCACGTGCTGTGCTGATGGCACTTGCGTAGTCATGGCATGTTTATATTTAAAAAGTGTGATTTATGAACAAGTGCAAATATTTCGTTTATAGCTCTATAATTCTACAACTGCAGTTGTGCCTGTGTTTTAGAAAAGAATTTTTCAGATGAATATGTATTATTCTTTTTTTCCTATGCCAGAGAAAGAAACTAAAAGAAATTGAATCAGCCTAGCCCACAGCAAGCTTCAGAGACAAGTACAAACACACCTTATAAACCAGAGGCCTACTGGTGGCTCCCAAGGACATGCCCAGCAGCTGCCGAAGGAGAAACCAAGAATGGGGAGGAGCCTGGGCTCAGTCTCCCCCGGACAGACTCTCCCAAGTTGCGGGTGGTGGAACTCCAGGCAGCACTAATGACAGTCGCATGTGATGCCACAGCAGCCTGGTAGCATGTTTGGGTTTCTCTTTCCTCTCACCGTGGTGCCATTTCTGAATGGTGACTGGGTGTTGAACACTCCTTACCACTGCACGTCACAAATACCATTTGGGGCGGTCCCTTCTGCATAATCCACACAGCACGGCTTCACCCATAGCGCGTGCAATTAGATTCGTCAACAAAAACAATTAAAGATGAGAGTAATAAGAAGAGAAAATGAAGCCCCATTAGAATCTCCGAATTTTTCCCACAATTTTTCTCCTCACCGACATGTAAAATGCACTCCATGTTATTTGCTTGGCCTAGTTGTTGCTGCTATTCATGGACTGTAGTCGAAGAATGTTAGGAGAACGCAACATGATTTGGGGGTGCAGACGTTAGTCCTTCCATTAGCCACAGATAAAGTCGCGACATATATCGTGTGTGTAAGTGTTGGGTTATTGGTCAACAGCTACACAACAGCCCACATACTGTGGTCATTCAGCCTAAGGGCTGGGCACACATCTTCCAAAGCCTGTTTGTTCATCAGAGTTTGTTTATTTAGAGGATTAAATTGAAATCTCTCTTCTAATACAGGGGTGAAGTGGATGTTGCTAGCTCCTTAATATGAGTGGATGTGCTTTCTCACAGGCAAGCAAGGATGTTTTTCTCTTAATGTTTCTTCTCAAAAGAAAATAATTAAAATCTTAATAGCAAGTAAGCATGCAAACTTACAGTCTCAAAAGAACAAAGATGTTTTTACTTGAGTTTTTATTGTGATAAATTCAATGATGTTATTATAGCATGTGTGAAATAGCTATTTGAAAAGTTGCTTGTTGTTGGATTCTGAGGATCAAACCCCTGGCCTAAGATATGCCAGGCAAGCCCTCTACCACGGAGCTACATCACCAGTCTAAATGTTTCTTTAAACCATCAGTTCTGGAACTTTGGCAGCAGGGGTGAGTTCAGTGGAAGGTAACTGTTCCACAGACCCACTAGGGCACCAGCATCACATCTCAGCTCCACCTGAGATGATCAGCCATGAGATTCCGGTCATGTGTATGCTGCCAGGATTCCTTAAATATGCAATGGGGTGAGGTTTGCACTCTCAAGCGAAGGTGACGCCACTGCTGATGGGACCAGAGGTCACTGAGCTCAGGCAGGACAGGCAGACATGGGAGTGGCTGTAAGTGCAGCTGGAGTGTCCCACACCACCCGCAGGTCAACTCCTGCATGAGGCCCAGCTTCTAATAGGCCGGGAATCAGTATCCATCCATGATCCAAGGATTGGGGACCACTGTTTAAAAAAAAAAATCAAAAGTGCTGGTTAACCCTTATTCTTACATTCCCCCCACCCCATTTTGTTAATGCATATAAGTGCAAAATTTGAAGTTTGTAGTAATCTTGAGTATTCTGTGTACATGCATATCTTGGCAAGGTTACAAGACCTTTCCCTTTGATTTTAAACACAACACTTTTTTTTTTTTGACTATGCAGAAGAGCGATTGAACCCCAGATCTTGGGCATGTTAGGCATATGTTCTATCACTGAACTACATAGCCAACTAAACTACTAAATATTAAAAGTATTATAACTGGATTTATAATAAAGAAGTTTTGGGTTCATGGAAAAATTCTTCAAAACTACAAAAAACTTTTATAAGTCTTTCAGTATACTGGAACCCTTATACAATTTTCCTTGTTATTTATATCTTGTACTCGAGAGTTATATTTGTTATAACTGAACCAATATCAACATATTGTTACTAACTAAAGTCCATAACATGGAGCTGAAGGAATAGCATAGCAGTGAGACCATAATTTTGATACCCCAGTACCCCATAAAGTAGGTGTGGTAACATGCACCTGTAATTCCAGCACGTGGGAAGCTGAGGCAGGAGGACTGCTGTATGTTTGAGTAAACATGGGGTACATAGTGAGTTCAGGACCAGCCTGGACTATAGAGCAAGGTCTTGATTCAAAAAATGTCCATAATGTAATATAGCTTATATTGGAATTAGTTTTCCATGTTACATATGTTATAGGCTTTGAGAAATAATATCACAATTTCACCATTATAACACACAAAGTAGTTTCAAAGCTCTGAAGATTTCCTGCCCTCTACTTGTTTATCCCATTCCTCAGCATTATTCCTGTTATGAACCTGAAAAATAATGATTCTTTCTATGTAGTTTTATTTTGGATAAAGTCATATAGTTGGAATCATATAATATATAGCCTTTTAGCTGAGCCTTTTTCAGATAATGTTGTGCTATGTCTTCTTGAGGCTTGATAGTTTGTTAATACTGTCTGAGCATAGTATATTTTTATATATGAAACATTTTTATTAGGAAATAGTTATACAAACATATAAAATAGTATTTCAGAATATTCTATATCAAGTAGTATTACAGGCTAAGCATCCATATAAAAATATGAAATTTGAAATGCTCTAAAATCCATGACTTTTTTTCTGGCACAAACATGACACTGAAGTGGAAAATATCACACTTAGTCTCATATAAGGGGTTGTAGTGAATGCAGGCACAATAAAAACATCATTTAAAACAGATGTTGTCTAAGCTTGTAAAGTATTTAAAAAAGCACAAATTAATTTTGCGTTTAGATTTAGATTCTATCTCTCAAGAATCTCCTCAGATATATTTTAAAAAGTCCAAATTTTGAAAAAATTTCTGTAATCTGAAACACATCTTGTCCCAAGTGTTCTAGACAAGGTACAGTCAACTTGTACCTTATTTGTGCAATTTGACACATCGTCATCGCTCTTATTGTGGAATCCTTACGAACTGAACCCGTTACCCTTCCCCTGTGAAGAAAAGGCTTCTGCAGGAACTTACTCTTGCTACCAGCGTCCCTCTTCTTCCCCTTCTTTGCCATCCTCACCAGAGCCTCATGAGGTGGCCAAGTTATGCACTCCCCGCCCACTGCAGGGTGCTACTCTGCACTTCCATTAGGTCTTCACTCCACTTTTTCCTCCCCTCAACAAGAATCTTGGGATAACTCTATGTGCCGCCTAAATAGTCCCGACTTTGACTCTCTACATACCTGCACTCTAGGGCCCCCATGTTATCTCGTCATGCGTAGCGCTTGCTCCACGGAGCGCTTCTCTTTCCAGACGCTCCTTTCTCCTGATGTTCTTCCTGCGGCCCTTCCCTTTACCTCCCTCGCCCGCTGGCTCCTTCCACCGCCTTGTCCTGCCTTCCACAGTAGGGGTCATTGCCGGGGAGCCATGCTCAGCCTCAGATGTGTCATTTACCAAGCTCGTGGTACAGAAATAGCGTCATAAAGAGGAATAGGCCACAGTTAACAGAGAGCTCTGAAGAGTGCCAGCTTCTCACCCTTTTCCTGTCCCTGTCCAATCTGACGTCTTCAGAGGTCTCTTCAAGGACATATTGTTGTTTCAGACTCTGCAGTTATCTTAACTGGGCTACAACGAAACACAAGGCTCTTACATTGGGTTCTTCTGAGATATTAAAATTTTCACTTTCTTTTCATTTTCCCTGTTCAGTGGGTTGCATTTAATTGCTGAAAGGTAACACTGCTATCTCTAGAATCTATAGGTTACCTCCGAGGTCTTGAGTCCTCCGTGTCCTCCTGCCTGGACAGTGCCGGCCATACTTCGAACCTGTCTTCTCTTCAGATCTCACCACCTGCTGCCACAGTCTCTCTCAAGCAGCCTCCAAGTTGCCGCCAAGGGAGTCCTGAGGGTGGTGGCGTTCAGAGACCGGAGCATGTGCCCCCCTGTGCAGCTGCTTACCTTGCTTTCTCCTTGTCATCTCTGTACCTGCACCCCCCAATCTTCTGGTGTGGTCACCTCCCCTGCCTGCTTTCTGAGGGTATGGAGGGAAGAGAGTCTCGACGCCTCTTCTGCCTCAGCCGTTTCTCAAGCGCTGGTAGTCGGCTTTGCCACAGTACACACCCTAAAGGCACACAGTGAGTACCTTCCAGGCGGCCCTGAGCTTATTTTGTGGCCCCTTACTCCACTAAGCCCATGTCACTCAGTTGTTTTGTTGAGAACTTGGTGGTTACACACACGAACACACACACACACACACACACACACGCACACGCACACAATTAAAATAAACTGGATTAGTAAAACCCGAATAACAGCATATTATTTGTGTAAAATAAGCCACAGTGCAAGAGCTGTGGTTTATAAAATACTCTTTTTACATTAGAGTAACAGTAACTGCAGACATTGGCTCCAACTTCTTTTCTTACCACCTGTGCTACAAGTCCTTAAGCAGAAGTCATTTTACATGGTTGCCAAACCTATGCTCCTTTGGTAGCTCCTCACTGTCTCTTCCGAGCTCGGTATAAAACCACATGTCACAGACCAGGATCATCACAGAAGTTTGTCTGTATCAAAGGATGTCTGTTTTGCTTCCATCTTTTTTCTCTTTCTTTTTCTTTCCCTTTCTTTCTTTCTTTCTTTCTTTCTTTCTTTCTTCTTTCATTTCTTTCTTTCTTTCTTATTTCATGATTCTACTATTCAGCAAAGGTTTTTCAATAAAAAAATTTCCCTTTTTGTCTTGCCTACCCAACTGTTTCCCGAGTTAGTCTGTAGTAACATGTTTAATACCTAACTTTAGAGACATAAGTTTTATCACTAACAGAATTTTATCTACTAAAACATCAACTAGAAGGGAACTTATTGATTGTGTATTTGGTAGGTGAGTGAGTTTCATTTTAGACATCTGAGACTGGTAGGCAGAGTGAAGCGCCCTTTACAGAAAATGACAGATGTTAGGGTACCCGTCACTAACATAGGGAAAGGGTCACTATGCGCTTAAATGCAAGGTATGTGTTGTTTTGTTAAATTTACGACTAATTAGGACAAAAAAGCAATTAGCACTGATCTGCCTACATTTAGTTATCCAGGGAAATTACTGCCTTGGAAAATATTGGTTGTGAAGAAGCATCGTCTTTCCCAGTCCGTGTGTGCCTCTCAGAGTGGGCCTGTCTCATCATCCTCTAATTGAAAGCAATCTCATCATTATTCATTGATATGTACTCCTAAATGAGGGCAATTATTTTCTCAGCAAGAGACCATCATGGGATATGTATAAGTTACCATCTTTCCTTTAAGTGCAGGGGGGTCTGTAGCATGTAAATCCCAGGCAAAGCTGGCTGTAGCTCATGAGCAGCATTAAAGGCTCTACCCGGAATCTTAAAAGTAAGCTTTTCCCCCCCTCATTTCCAGAGATGAGCTGGGAGGTGCATTCGCAGTTGCGGAATTATTGACACTTTGTCTTGCTGGAGTGGCTGGGGTCTGCCTTTACTACGTTTGCATAACCCTCTCAGGGTGACAGCAGGGCCTTGGTGTTTTGTTCCACCCAGGTGGTAGAAAGCTCTGAATGTAAGTTTCAGCTCTGGAGCCTGGCTCCAGCGAGAGACAGCAAACGTGATTCTTGTCAGCCATCCTGACGCGCCTCTCTCTGCCATGTGTGTTCCCTTCTGGTTTTCTGCACAACCTGCTTGAAGTAAGTGGAAACATTTCAAGCAAAAAACTTGTGTTTTTTTTTTTTTCCTTTTCTTACCAGCAAATTAGAAGTGTCTGGAAATGAGATCTGCCAGAGGTTATCTTTACTGAACCCTACTGAAGAGCCGCGATGGAGCTTAATAAACCCAAGCTATTAGTCACCATCTGCACCCGAGATGAGAGGGTGCTCTGACTATCTATAATAAAATAAACCTGATTTATTTAGATTCCTGTTGTGTCCTGAAATTGCTTTCCATAGGTTTTGTTTTCTAAAGTTTTAAGTCCTCTAAGAGAAGATATAAATTTTTGGAGAGGAATTTAATGATTTCTAAAACAATATTCTAGCATTTCTTCCTATTCTTTCCGCTTAAAACATCCTCTTTGTATAATACATTGTGCAAGTAATGATCCTGAAAAAAATATGTTTGTCTTATGAGAAGAAAACACATGAACATCTTCAGGTTGTCACAACGCAAAAATAAATCAAAGATCATGTTTTCACACAGTATGCCCTGAAAATAAACGTTGGTGTACACACTACTCTTCTCCATTTCCTTAATCTCTGTCTGACCCCTTATAGCTTAGAGTTATAGTGATAAAGATTTGAAGCATTTTCTCAAAAATGTAAGGAAAGTGAATATAGCTTAATTCAAGAAGAAATTCCAAACTATTGCTGCAGTTTCATCAAAATTTGATTTCTCTATGACTTATCCTAGACTGACTGTTTTATCACTATTTCAAACTCTGCATAGGCTGAGAAACATGAAAAGAGGCAATATGCTATTTTTGAGTATCTAAGAGAAACTTTTGAATGGAATAGTCACTTATTTTTAACAGCTCATTGCATGCTCTAAGAATTCTTTCTGCTAATTAAAACAATGTTTATCTCTGGTTTTGGAGAAAATAGGGAAATCCTAGAAGTTGTTTTCTTAATATCACTTTCTTTAAAAAGCTTCTTCTCCCCTGGTAGCTTTCTCTTAAAGCAATGAGAATCTGTTGAGTAACAACAACGTTAGTTACAATTCTGAAGTAACAATTAGCTTACAAATGCTCAGTACTCTAAACATGAATTTCTTAAAGAAACAATCTGAAAAAAATTAGTTAGAGTTCCATGCTGGGTGTGCTCAGCCCCTAACCTGAAGTCCTTGCCACGTGAGAACAAAGCACACCTTTTTTTTATGTCCACAATGGACTTGTAACAGAGAGCAAGCACACAGGACTCACATGAGCCCCTTGCTTCTCTTTGCATACCCCATGTCCTGCCCTCGGCATCCCTGCAGATGGCTGAGTTCACCCACCAGAAAACAGCCAAGACCTTGTGGCAGGACGCGAGAGAAGTCAGAAGTGAAGAGGTAAGACAAGAAAGACATGCCCATAATTAAGGAAGCTAGGCTTGCTGGGGAGTGATGACGTACGCAGTATTGTGCAAGCAGTTGTTTGGATGGATAATGAGTACGAGAACTCTTGACAAGCCTTTTCGAGGTAGCAACTTTAATTTCTTTGTGAAACTGAAGACAGGATTTTAATAACAATAAAAATCTTTCGTTCATTAGTCCTTAAAATAGGGACCATTGTATTCCATGTTGAAGAACTCTCAGAACACCAGGCTCTAAAATGTAATCTTCACTCACCAATCTTTTCCTTTTCTTTCTCTTTCTTTCTTTCTTTCTTTCTTTCTTTCTTTCTTTCTTTCTTCTGTTTTTTCTTTTTTCGTTCTTTCTTTCCTTTGTACTAAGGATTTTTTTCTTTGCATTCAGGGCCTTTTTAATGAGATATGTTTCAGCCCACAACCTTCTTTTGTTTTTATTTTGGGAGAGACTCCACTAAGTTGCCCAAGGTACTAGAATTAGCACACTTAGCTTTCTTTCTTAATCTCTTACTATTATACTGGCAAAAGGAGACAATTACCAGATATAAGAGAAATGTAATAGAAGAATTGATTATAAAAACTTGCATTTATTTGCTCAACCAACATTGACTGAATAATTATATTCCAGATTTTATTTCAGGCACTGGAAATCATTTCTGAACAAGGCATTAAAGATTCCTAATTTTTTGGATCTTATATTCTTAAAAGAAAAGCAGAAAGAAGGATATACCAACAATAGGCATGTATCATCAATACTAATTTAAGATGAAAAAGAGTGGTATAGGCTGAAGAGAATTAGGCATCTCTGCTGCTGTGGGTTGGAGGGCTATGCTTTCTGCAAAGGTGATATTTGAGCTGAGGCCTAGTTATTGATGTGATTCATTCATTTATTCAAGACATAAAGGTCAGAACATGAATTCAGTGAGTCAAGAAGAATCCTGGGAAGCCAAGGAGGCAAAGCCCTCAGACAACTCGGGGGCCAGCTTAGGGTCTTCAGTTCCTTCTATGCACTAACCCCAAACTCCCTTCCCATGCATAAATTAACTTGAATTGTTCAATAAGAAATAGGAGACTATGTTTACAGTAAGCATTTTCTTTCTTTCCCATTAGCTGTAGCCCTAGTTGATGATCTCTCTAGTTGCATGGTGTACTTGTCCATGTTCTATTATTAAAAACAGAATATTTGAGCATTGCTACTTTAAAAAGTAAATAGGCTTATTTGGCATGTGATATTGAGAGCTGGAGGGTCTAAACGTTATGGAGTTCAGCATCCTGGCCCAGGCCTCCTTTACAACCTGGCCGAAGGTACCATGGAGTTTGTGTGAGAGGGACAGATAACAAACAGCAGACCGGAAGTTGGAGAGATTTGGGGGGTCTGACTTGCTCTTTTATAACAACCCAAACTAATGTAACCCATGAGAACTACATTAATTCTTTCCAAGGATCATGTTTTCAATGACTTAACCATCTTCTACTCTTAAAAAAGACCACCATCTCTCAACATCCCAACACAGAGAACTAACTTACCAAACCAAAAGCCATCAGGAGTCACATGGAAACTCTATCTAGGCCGTAACAAAGGCTCACTCATGCTTACATGCTTACAGAGGTGGTCTTCTACTTTTAGACTTTCCTCTCAATAAAGTCCTTCTAAAATGCCAGACTAAATTTTCTCAGGTTCCTTTCTGCTCAAAGACACATAATAAAAGCAGCACACCTATAATCCTAACCCTTTGGGAAGCTCCAGGAAAACAATCCACGTTTGAGCCCAGTGTGGACAACTTAGTAACTTAGCAACACTTTCTCTAAATAAGACAGGGCTAGGGAGGTTGTAGCTCAGTGCAAAAGCCCTGTTGGGGTCAATGCCAAGCATCACAACACACACACACACCACACACACGCACACACGCACGCACATGCACACACACACACACACACACACACACACACACACACACGCGCGCGCGCACACACACACAGTAGTTTATAGTACTATTCCTCACATCCCTCTGTCTTTCATTTAATTTCCCTTTGAGTAGGTTTCTAACATCAACATGAGTCCTGACTAGATTTTCTCTCCTTTCCACAGGCAGCTTTCTCTCTCTCCCTCACTCTTTTATTTGTCAGAGTGCTCAGTCTGGTCTCACCATCCTCCCCACCCAAAAAGTGTGTATCTCTCATTACTCTAGAAAAGTCATTTTATTGTTTCAAGTTTAGTTCATGTTCCAAGTCTTCCACAAATTTCTCTCTAGTTATTTCATTACCATAGGAACCTGGTGTGACACCAAGGACTTTCCATTTTTTCTAATTTTTTTTTTTTTTTTTGTATAGAACCCTGAAAACTACATTAGAAAAATCTTTTCAGCTGAATCTTAGGGAAGCCAAATAATTTCCAATGACCATCAGTAGAATGTGAATAGAGTTTTTGACAGTTTATTCTGAGCGTGTGGCCCTGAAACACGCCATGGTGCCCCCTGCATTGTAGTTCATATTCAGCAGTACATCAGGTGAGACAGGCTTGCGCTGCTGGTTTAAGCCTGCGGTATCTGCTGGAGATGGCAGCCATTCAACAGCTACGAGCTGCTGTACGAACAATAGACTATAATCATCTTTCAGAGCTAAATGTTTTCCAAGAATAATTGAGGGTATTTTCTTAGAGTCAGTGTGAGAATGAAAACGGGTATGAATTATATTGTGCTCAAATCATCACAGGTTGTACTTCCTGAACAAAGATGGGGAGGGGGAAGCGTGTCTTTATGTGAAGGCAACAATCAAATTTGAAATTTTTTTTATTCTTTTAAAAATGGTAACTTCTCCTGTTCCTAAATTATGGCATACAAGATGATAAGCAACTGCCTGACACACATACATCCTGAATTTCTCATCACCACAGTTCCACAGCAGTCTAATTAAAGTAGAAAAAGGGCTCAGAAACCCACATAAAATGTTTTATATGTGGGCCATCATTCTGCTATCTTGTTAAGCTCATCCTGAGGATTTTTAAACCAGTTCCAGTCATCACAAAAGCTCTGATGTGGTCAGTTATTCCACTAACTGCTTCTTAACAAGGCCACGGCATGAATTTTGAGTATTGGTAGAAGTTGCACAATTCTATTTGGAGTAGTCACAGTTGTGCATTTGCAGCTACAATTAAACCTTGATCTTGGGGAAGGTAGATGACAGTGTGGTGAAGTCAGGGCAAAATCATCCTCAAATGTATAAAACCTGAAATATTGGGAGGTCAAAATGCAAAGTCATCTGCTTATGCACAGATAAGCAACACAAAACTCCCATGAACCTCTCCACACCAACAGTGACCTCTAAGTGTGCTTTCATTCTGATTGCCAAAGTGATTTTCCAGACTCTTGCAACCTCATTTCCAGTGCTTTACCTGGCTTTAATATTGTTTTAAGCCTTTGGCCTTTTCAGTGTCCCCACTTCTAAAAACAGAAAGTGTCTGCTGTTTCGTCACGTGGAATCGAGACGGCACACACCTTGTGTTGTGAGCAGTACAGCTAGTGGTGCAGGGAAGGGCTCGCTGAGGTTCTCTAAAGACAATATTAACTATCAATACGAAGGTCCCACGGCCGGGGTGTCTACAGGAGTTGCATTTTATAAGTGTCTAGAACTTTCTTTCTATTGATCCTCCATGAAATCATCCCATATGTGCAGGCACTGGATCTACTTAGCACCATCCTTGTTGTTACCTTTCCAGCAAGGCAGGGAAAATTCTAATTCAAAATAATTTCTGAACAGCCAATGGAGCTATCTGAATTTGACCAGGTTAGGCATAACACTCAAATTAATTAAAAAGTCGTCAATCCAGGAGTAGCAGTACATGTGTACAATTCCTGTTACTCAGTCGTATGAGACAGGACAACTCAGAGGACAATAAATTCACAGCCAGCCAGACCAGGCAATATAGTAGACCTCCATTCCAAAACCAGAAAACAAACAAACAAACAACAACAACAAAGAAGCAGTATGAGTTAGAGCAAATTTAGAAATATTACCGAATTTGAGAAGAGATGAAAAATGGATAGGAAAGAAGAGCTTTATTTGACCTAAGTTCTAAGGAAGTCCCTTTGTAGTCATGAACAGTTCACTTTAATTATGCTAAACTGAATTATTTAAAAATTATAAGAATCTTTTTAAGATAAAATTGTTCTAAATATGAAACCATGCAATACTTGAGGACTTGAACCCTCTGAAGCATACAAGGATATATAGACGTTTATCTAGAAAATGATCTTAAACTCATAAAGGGCTAAAAGACAGCTTTCTTGAATCATCTGCTCCAGGGAAAGCCATCTGCCAAGACACGAGGACACGAAAGTATCCCTGTGGCGAGGCCCACGCACTGCCACCTCCAACGTGCAGAAGTATGCATGGAGCTATGTTGGACTTGAGTCTCTCAGCTCCAAAGCAACTTTCAAGTGGCTGCAGCCCTGGGGGGTGGCTTGCCTGAAAATTGAAAGAGACTCCCAGTGAGAACTGTCCCCACACACAACTCCTAAGTTCTTTCCTGTGGACATGGCAAGATAAGGAGTGCTTGTTGCCTGAAGTAAGCTTCGGAAGTAATTTCTATGAATGAGAAGAAAGTTTTGTGTGAACAAGAAGAAAGCTTATGAAAATGGCTGTGGAAAGCAGAAAAGAGATTCAAGAAACACTGATTAAAAGAAAATATTTTTGAGTTTCTTTTAAAACAAAACTATCTTAGGTTATCAATTACAAGTTTTATTAAGTAAGTGCATTTGTTGTAAATGTACTTCAAGCATTTTAAAACAAGGGTTTATGGGAATTTTATTTAGCAATCTTTTTCAAAACTTTTTTGAGGTAGTATATGTACCAAGATAAAATTATATATTTGAATGTGTTCTACTAGTCAGATTTTATGAGCAGATTTATTGAGATATAATATATATGCCATGAATTTACCCATTTAAAGTGTATAACTCAATAACTTTGAGTATACTCATTGACTGATGTACCTACCAGTGCAATCAATTTTGGAACATTTTCATCTTTCAAAAATGAAACCGTATTTATCCACAATTTTCATTGGTGATCCTTTTCCATTCTCAGTTCTAGACCTAACCAGTTACTACTTTGCTTTCTATCCATATAAATTTATCAGTTGTGAAACTTCTGTATAGTAAGATCTCACAATATGTAGTCTTTGCTGGTTGACCTCTTTCATTTATCACATAGTTTTAGTTATCCTGTAACATGAATTGGGAGTTCTTATGTTGAATTATATTTCACCGAATGGTCATATCACATTTTATCTACCTACTCAATAATCAATAGGTTTGTGGCTGCAGACTCATGCAGTGGTGGGGCTGCTGGCCCTCAGGTCTCTACCTAGCCACCCTCTTCAGTACCTGGAATTTCCTCAGTCTTGAGAGCACCCTTCTCCCTCCAGGAGGACACATCTTAAATGTGCAGCAGTGATAAATGTAGCTGAGGAGAAGAGAGCAACTCTACAGTGATACATCAGAGGACTTGCAATGCAAAAGAACACAGGAGTGATATTTTTATTTTGTAATTATATACATTTTAAGGTGAACATCCTTTGATGCATTTATTAATAATATGTACATTTTATCTGGAACAATATCTATTCGGATATTTTGTTCCTTTTTAATTTGGTTGCCATTTATGACTGAGTTATATAATTTTCAAAAATCATTTGCTTTTTAGATTTATATAGTAATACATTGAATGGAAGTAGACAAAGCTTGGCCTATTGTCAGGGTGAAGGAAATCCTAACTGTAAAAAAGCTACTTGTACAGAGTGTGAGACCTGAGATTGCAAATGTGTGGTACCAGGAGGGTAATGTTGACCTTACAACTTCAGGCAAAATATCTGACAAGGATGAAAACATGGATTCAAAAATAAATAGAAAACGAAGAAGTAGAGGAAGTAGGGGTTTACATTATTGTCTAAATACTACTTAACACATTTTCCTCTGGTGGGATCGTATGTCGAAGAAAGCATCACTTCTGGGCACTTTATTCTAGGGAAAAATTACAGATCACAAGCCTTTCAGAAATACTGCAGTTAAATAAATTACCCCTGAGACACTGAACACTCCACATGCACAGAACCAAATGCAAAAAGTACTTTTATCTCTTAGGGATACTCAGAGTGATCTCTTTGACAGAATATTGTCGTATTAAAAGTTGTAAGTTGTAAATCATGTGGAATAGGTAGAACAATGTCCTAGATAAGCTTGTGACTGCACTGGGAGCATAACTCCTTGGTTAAAATTATTGCTAGTGTTGCAGTTTGGCTCCAGAATGTCCCCCCAAAGTCTCATGTATTTGAATGTTGCGTATTATCTATAAAACTACATGCTATTAAGAAATAGGGTACTTTTCTGGAGCGGTGGATTATGAGGGTGTGAGGGGCTACAGGTGTGTGGAGGTTGACAGGCATGTGGTAGATTATAGGTTACAGGTCTGTGGTGAATTAAGGGTTTAAACCTGGAAGGGGTGGAGCCCTGAAGCCGGACCCAGAAGGGGCAGATCAGTGGGACAGGACCTGTAAGGATACATCCTGCTTGCTCCCTTCCTTTGGAGACTTGCCTTCCTGTTTGCAATGTTTTGAGACGCTGTCTTCACCGTTATCTCTCCCATGTACTTCTGCTGTTGATGGCCATCCATGACTAGACTATGACCTTCTGAAACTGTGAGCTAAAATAAAATCCCCTCCCCCCCTAATTTGTGGATGTCAGGTATTTTGTCACAGCGATGCAAAAGTAACTAAGACTCCTGGCAAACAAAGGCTCTGGGTTTGATTTCCTGGCACTACATGAGCCAGGCATGGTGGCACATGGCTATAATCCCAGGACTCAGGAGATAGAGGCAAAATGATGGCGTTTAAGGCCAGCCTGGGTTACAGAGTGGATTCAGGACAGGCCTGAACTGCAGCATAAGACCTGTCTCTAAATAAAATAAAATAAAATAAAATAAAA
>PVKB01006795.1:0-51609 GCA_004027205.1 Ctenodactylus gundi
TCCTAGTTCTAGACCTAGGCATAACCCTAGCCTTATCCTTAGCCTACTTGTAAACTTAACCCAAGCCCTAACCCTAGCCCTAGCCCTCACACTAATCCTAAAAGTAGCGCTAGTCCTAGACCAAGCCCTAACGCTAGCCCTAGCCCTAAACCAAGCCCTACCCTAGCCCTAGGCACTAGTCTCATACGTAGCCCTAGACTAAGCAGTAACCCTCTCCCTCGCCCTAACACTAGCCCTAAACCTAGCCTTAACCCTAGCCCTAGACTTAACCGTAACCCTAGACATAGCCGTAGCTGTAGCCCTAAACCTAGCCATAGCCACAGATCCAGACCTAACCGTAAACCTAATCCTAAACCTAGCCCTACCCCTAGCCCTAACCCTGGCCATACAGTAGCCCTAACACTTACACGAGCCCTAGTCCTAACCCTAACACTAAACCGCAATGATAACCTTACCCCTAGCACTATCCCGAACCCTAACCATAAACCTTGCCCTTGCCCTAGCCCTAGACCTAACAGGAGCCCTGGCGCTATCCTCAGATATAACACTAGTCCAAGCCCTAGTCTTAGTCCTAGCACTAGCCCAGGCCCTAAAACTTACCCTAGCCTTAACCCTTACCGTAGCCCTAACTCTAACCCTAACACTACCCAAAACCTAATCCTAATCCCAAAACCAACACTTACCCCAACCTCAACACAAACCGAAATCCAGAAAATAATCCTAACCTTTAACCTAAACTTAACCCCTACTTTAACGCTAACCCTAAATCTAACTCCAAACCTATCCCGTTCTCTAAACCAAACCAAACCCCAACCACAAACACCCCCCCCAAGAGCAACCCCAACCCCAACCTCAACACTAACACAAACCCCAACCCCAACTCCACCACCACCCCAACACAAAACGCAAACAGAATTCTAACCCGAACCTCAGCTCTATTATTAACCCCTACTTTAACACTAACCCTAAACCTAACCCTAATATTAAGCACTACTTGAAAGCTAACCCTATTCCTCTCCCTAAACCTAACACTAACCCTAGTCCTAGCTATAACCTTAATCTTAAACCTAACCCTAGCCTTAGCCCTAGTGCTAAACTTAAACCTAACCCTAGCCCATATCGTAGCCCTAGTCTTAGCCTTAGACCTAGGCCCAACCCTATCTATAACACTAACCTAACAAATAAACCTAACCCTTAACCTAACACCAACACTAACTCTGGCGCTAGCCCTAGGCCCAATCATAACCCTGGCCCTAGTCCACTCCATAACACTAACCCTAAAACTAACGGTAACACTAACCCTAGCCGTCTCCTTATCCCTAGTCTTAACACTAGCCCTATTCTAGCCCTAGCCCTAACCCTAACCTTACACTAATTCAAGCCTTAGCCCTAACCCTACCCCTATTCCTATACCTAGCCCTAGCATTAGCTCTAACCCTAACCCTAGCCCTAGCCCTAACCCTAATAATAACCTTAAACCTAGAGCCAAACCCTAACCGTAACCCTAGCCTTATTCCTCTCCCTAACTGCAATCCTAGGTCTAGCCCACTTCTAAACCTAACCCTAGCCCAAACCCCAACCCAAGCGTGAAACCCTAATTCTAAACCTAGCCCTAGCCATAGCACAACCACTAGCCTTGCTCTACCCTAGCCCTAGCCCTAACCCCAGCTCTAGACCTAGGCCTAGAACTAACCCTAGCGCTAGCCCTGGCCCTAGCCTTAACCCTAGCCCTACCCCTACCTCTACCAATAGACTTAACCCTAAACATAAACCTGGCACTAACCATACCCTAGCCCTAAACATAAGATTAAGTCTAGCCTAACCATATCGCTAAGCCTAGAACTAACCCTAGGCAAATCCCTAGGCCTAATCCTAACCCTAGCCCTAGAAATAGCCCTAACCCTAACCTTAACCTAAACCTAGGCCTAACCCTAGCCCTAGTACTAGCCCTAACACTAGTCCTATTTCTAGCCCAAGCAATAATTCTAGAGCTAGCCCAAGCCCTAAACCTAGGCTTAGAACTAAACTTAGCTCTATCCCTAGCCTTAGCCCAAACCCTTATTCTAAATCTAGACTTAGCCCTAGCCCTAGTCCGAACCCGGATCATTGCCCTAACCCTAGACAAAGCCCGAGCCCTAGCCCTAACCCTAACCCTAACCAAGACCCTAAACCTTAAGTTAACCCTAGCCCTACCCCAAAACCTAAGTCTAACCCTAGACCTAGCCCTATCCTTAGCCCTAACCTTAACCCTAGCTCTAGACCTAGACGTGGCCTAGCTTTAGCCATCCCCATAGACCTAAGCCTAACCTTACCCTAACCCTAACCTAAACCTAATCCTAGCCCTAGCCCTAGTCCTAACCCTAGCCGTAAACCTGTAGCGATTGTCTTGCTTTGCTTCTTTTCTCTTTTCAGCGTGAGTTCCGTCCTAGTTCCTACGATGATAGCAACACTATCAAAGGAAAATCTGGGGAATATTGCTTTGATTACCTCATACAAACCCATCGAAGCGCAGTGTTTTATTAGATTTCTCCGAGCACTAAATTCAGTACTTTTAAATTTCCTGGTATTAAAATCAGAGAATCCATATCTTAGTACCTTTGTCAGCTTTTAAAACTCTGTCACAGACACTGAAATGAATGTTCTATCTTTACTCATCAACAAGGGGAAAAATTGTGTAACTAATCTCTCTGGGTTTTACGGATGTTTCATGCAATTGATGTGGAGGACTGATGATAAATTAATGCTTAGTCATAAATTTTGTCTCTATTCAGAATTTCTGTCCTACTCCTTGACATAAAAGCAACACTAGGAAAGAAAAACTGTGTTGCGGTTTGTTCATCCTTAGTAAATAATCAAACGCCTGAGCTATTTGGGGATTCTCCATGTACAAAATTCATTAACTTTAACACTCTTGTCTTGCAAAGGAGAGAATACAGTCCCTAGCTCATCTGCCTGTTTGAAGATCTATGTGAGTAACATTGATTTCAAAGCTCTATCTTGATTCTTCTCCCAGGGAAACACATATTAAAAGGGACACTCTGTCAATTTAGCTAGCATTTCTTTGAAAAGCAAGTAAAGAAATACTAAGGAATTTCCCTGTTTCATGTGATGCCACCATTCAGCATGTATTTTCAGTGTGATAAAAGCAGCACTGGACAAAGTGAGGATTGTTAACGAGTGTTTTCTTATAACCTGTATCAGTCCATTTAAAGCATGGATAACAATATGTTAATTCCATGCACTAACGTTAATGATTTAAAAGTCTTGTTTCCCAATACAGAGTCAGACTCTTTTTACCGATTTGGTGTGTTTTCAAAAGTGGGAGAACAAAAAGGAAAAGAAAGTACTCTCATGATTTCTGCTTTCGAGAAAACCCTTTATCCCAAAGCACACTGAGTGAAACCTGCGTGTATTTCTAATGCTTGTAGAAGATAGGAAGAAATTTCGCAGTGTTACTTGTTGCCCCTTTCAGAATCAACAATTTTATACCCCAAGAAATGAGAACACCACTTTAGAGTAAAACTTGAGAGCGTTTATTTTAGTGCTTCTTGCAAAACCTTGAGAGTACACTGTTATGATGGAATTCTCCTTTTACTAACATTGGTTTTCTTGGAAACAGTGAAAATAGTAAAAACTGGAACATCTCTAGTTTATCGGCACGGTACTTTTTACTGAGCCGGCAACCTGTACAGTAAATTTCGGTGATTATTCCTGACGCCTGGAAAGTAACGATTATCTACAAAGCACAGTCTTTCACACTGAGTTTAATTCAAAGTTATGTACAAAAAAACAGTCTTTTCCCTTTTATGCTTGTTGCCTCTTTTCAGAACTTGTTTTTTTCTATTCCCTGTGTGAGAACTGTACCTATAAAGCCCATAAAAATTTTGGATGTCCTTCTTTCGATTCCTTATACAATAACCTTTCAAGGCGTAGAATTAGTCTATGTCCAGAAGTCATGGGTTTGATACTTTTGTATTCAAACATACGAGACTACAGATTTTCCTTCTATTGTCTTTTTTTAAAACAGAATTTGCAACTGTGAAATGAAATCTATCTTGATGCATGACTTGGAGCAACAAACATATATCTAGACGCACTGTTCTGCACTGAACACCTGAGTTCTGTAGGGTTTTTGCATGTAAAAAATTCCATACTTTTAATACTCCAGTTTTCCAAACTAGAGACTCTAGTCCGAAGCCCATCTGCCTGTTCGTTGAATTGTGTAACGTTGAAATGAACCCTCTGTTTGGATTCATCACCCAAGGAAAGAAACATTTCACTAAAATCTCTGTGCCTCAGGCCAGGGCTTCTTTAAAACGGATGTAAAAGATACCAAGAAATTTCCCCCTTTCACCTTTTGCCACGGTTCACCATGTGTTCTCACTACGACAAATGCAACACTGTAGATTATGAGGGATAGCTGGGGAATGTTTTCATAGTACCTGCATCAATCCGTTTCAACACATTGAATACTACGGGATTTCCCCTGTACTAAATCAGTAATTTTAAAAGTCCTGTGTCCCCATACACAGACAGTCCCGTTCATACCGATTAGGTGTGTTATCAAAAGTGGGAGAGCCAAAAAGAACTATCTTAATTCCTGACTTCGAGAATCACTTTTATCTCAGTGCATATTGCCTGAAGCCTGTGTTTATTTTTATTGCTTTTAGAAGACAGGTAGATATTTCTCCGTTTTACTTGTTTCTCTTGTTCTGAATCCACGATCTTTTATTCCTAGAAATGAAAACAGCACCTTAGAACAAGACTTGAGATTGTTGATTGCAGTACCTATTGAAATCCCTCGTGAGCACAATGAGTTCTGGGAATTTTTTACTATTATTTGTTTCTTTTGGAAACAGAGAAACTGATTTAAATTGAAGCCTCTGTTGTTTAGTAACTAGGAGTTCTTAACAAAGCAGGCAACACTTGCAGGAAAGCACCGTGATGATTGCTGACCGCGGGAAAGTAATGTTTTCTACCACGCACCAGCTTTCACACTGCGGTTTATTCAAATGTATGTGTTTAAAAACAGATCTTTCTCTTCTATGCTTCTTGCCCCCATTCCGAAATTGTTTCATTCCATTCCCAGTCTTAGAACACCCCTTATTTGTCTATATGCAAAACTGAGTGAACAACATTGAAGTGAGCGTTCTATCTGCATTTTTGACTAGAAGTAACAAAGCTGTATTTAGACGCCGTATTTTTCACAGAATGCCTGTTTTAGGAGGGATTTCTACATGTACATAATGTCATTTTTAGAACACCAGTTTTTCTAATGAGACTCTAGTCCAAAGCTCCTCAGCGTTTTAGAAGAACTCTCTGAGTAAGATGGAAAAGAACGCCCTAGGCTCATTCCTTACACTAGGAATGAAGTTCACTACACCTTCTGTGCATTAGGCCAGAGATTCTTTGAAAAGCATTTAAGGATACAACGGAATTTCCCTGTTTCACCTGTGGCCAACGTTCAGCATAAGTTCACAGTGCGATAGAAGCAACAGTGTAAATGGTGAGAACAGCTGGAGTGTGTATTTCTTAGTTCCAGCATGACATCCCTTTCAACGGTTTGAATATTATAGGATTTCTCCAAGTACTGAAGTCATTGATTTAACGAGGTTTTGTTTCCAAACACACAAAATAATCCCCTTCAAAAGGACTTGTTGAGGTTTCTAAAGTAGGAGAGGAGAATAGAAAATAAAATGCTATCTTGATTGCTGACGCTGAGAAAACTCTTCATTTTCCAAAGCACACAGAATAAAGCCTGCGTTTATTACTGAGGCTTGGAGAGGATAGGGTAAAATTTCCCAGTTTTTCTTGTAACCCCGTTTCAGTAAACATTCACTTTTACTCCTAGAAAAGGGAATTTCACTTAAGAAGAAGACGAGAGTGTTGATTTAAGCACCTCGTGCAAAACCTTGTGAACACATAGATTTCTGGAAATTCTCCTTTAACTAGGATTGGTTGATTTGAAAAGAGAGAAACTGGTAAAATCTTGAGTCACAGTTGTTTAGTAGTATCTAGCAATATTCAATTGCGACAACAACAGTTACAGAAAAGCACCCTAAAGTTGCCTGACAGCGCGCAAGTAACGTTTATCTGCAAAGCACCTATTTTCACAGCCGGTTTTATTCAAAAAATATGTGGATAATGCAAAATCCTTTCCAGTCTATGCTTGCTGCCTCCATTCAGAAAGTGATTTATTCCTGTCTCTGTCAGAAAACACCCATTGTACAGGACAAGAAAAGCTTCGGTGTGCTGTTTTCAATACCTCATACAAACACAGTTCAAAATATTAATTTCCAGGTAATTATTCTCTGTCCTTAAGTCAAGGATTTCAAACATCTGTTTTCCAAACCAAAGAGACTCCTGTTTTTCCATATTTGTCTGTTTCAAATAATGAGTGCCCAAATTCGTAGTAAAAGCTCTATGTTCAATGCTTACGTGGACAAAATAACATATCTAGACGCACTCTGTTCCACTGAAATTCTGAGTTCTATGGGATTTCTCCAGGTACAAAATTGCATATATTTAGTACTCCCTATTTCCAAACGAGAGACTCCGGGACCTAGCTCATCTGCCTCATTATTCTAACTGTTTGAGTAATATTAAAATGAAAGCTCTGTCTGGATTCCTCACCCAAGTAAAGAAACATTTTCCTAGAGGCTCAGTGTTTTACGACAGGGTTTTTTTTTTTTTTTTGGAAAGCATGTAAATGATACAACGGAATTTCCGTGTTTCACCGGTGGCCAGAATTGAATGATTTCTCAATGTGACAAAAGCAACCCTGTATATGGAGAGAATAGCTGGGGAGTGTTTTCTTAGTACCGGCATCTTTCCCTTGAGTACTATGGAATTTTTATCTATACTATTGTCAGTGATTTAAAAATCATTTTTTCCAATAAACTGAGAACAGTTCACACCGACTTGGTTAGTTATCAAAAGTGTGAGAGCACAATAGAAAAGAAAAAACTACCTTGATTCCTGACTTCGATAAACACGGTTTTATCCCAAGTCTAAGAGTGAAGCTAGGGTTTCTATCTGATGCTTGAGAAAGATAGGATAAAATTTTCCAGTTTTACTTGTTGCCCTTGTGCAGAATCCATTGTTTTTATGCATAAAAATGAGAAGAGCACTTTAAAAGAAGACTGAATAGTGTTTATTGCATCTCCTGCAAACACTTGTGAACAGCTTGAGTTCTGGGAATTCTCCTTTGAGATTGGTTTTACTGGAAAGAGAGAAACTGGTAAAAACTGGAGCCTGTGTTGTTAGGTAACCAGATGTTTTCAACTGAGCCTGCATCCCTTAAAGTAATGCTCCGTGATGATTCCAGACTGTGGTAAAGTAATATTTATGTGCAACGCACCTGATTTCACACCTCGTTTTATTCAAAACTGTGATGAATGTACAATGTGCTTTCTCTTCTACGCTTGGGCTTCTTTTCAAAACGTATATTATACAACTCAATGTACAGGACAAGAAAAGCTTGGAAAGGATGATTTCAATGGTTCATGGATACAAAGTTCAAGGTACTAGGTTCCAATGAATTATTTTATATTCTGAAGTCCAGGATTGGAACCACTGTATTCCAGTCCAAAGAGACTCCATATTTTTCAAATTTCTCTGTTTCCCAATCTGAATGCGCATCTTTGTAGTGAAAGCTCTGTCATGATTCCTGACTTGGAAAAAACATGTCTGGACGCACTCTGTTTCACTAAAGGCCTTAGTTCTAAAGAATTTCTTCAGGTAAAAAATGTCTTATTTTTGGTACACTAGTTTTCCAAATGAGACACTCCACAGCCTAGCTTACCTGCCATTATTTCGAACTGTTTGAGTAACATTGAAATAAAAGCTCTATCAGGATTCCCTACTCGTGGAAAGTCGCATTTCACTAGAGGCTCTGTTCTTTACGCCTGGGTTTTTTAGAAAAGCATGTAAAGAATACAACGGAATTTCCCTGTTTAACCTGTGGCCACTGTTAAGTATGAGTTCTCATTGCGATAAAAACAACACTGTAGATGGTGAGGATATCTGGGGAGTGTTTTCTTTGTACCTGCATCAATCCCTTTCAGCACATGGAACAATACTGGAATTCTCTCTGTTCTAACGACAGTGATATAAAATAACGCTGTTTCCCAATACACTAAGAGTCCCTTTCACACTGACTTGGTGAATTTTCAAAAGTGGGAGAGTGGAATTGAAAAGAAATCGGTATCTTGATTCCTTACTTCGAGAAAAGTGCTTTTAAACTAGTGCGCAAGGAGTGGAGATGGCTTTTATTTTTTGACGCATGCAGAAGATAAGAAAGTTTCTACTTATTCTTGATTCCCCAGGTAAGAATGGATTCATTTTGACTCTTATATATGACACACCTTTAGAAGAAGACTTGCAGGTGATTTTAGCAACTCCTGCCAACCCTTGTGAAAACACTGAATTCTTGGCTTTCTCCTTCAGCTAGTATTGATTGTTTTGGATACAGAGTAAATGGTAAAAACTGGAGAGTCTGTTGTACAGTAACTAGGAGTTTTAAATTAAGCCGGTAATACTTAAATGAAAGCAATGTGATGATTACTGACTGCGGACAAGTAACATTTATATCCAACACTCCTCCTTGCACTCCGTGTTTTGTTCAATGTATTTTGAAAAATGCAGTCTTTTCCCCTTCTATGCTTGTTGCCTCGTTTCAGAACTTGTTCTATTCCGGTCACAGCCTGAGAACACTCACTGTAGAGAACTAGAAATTATTGGATGAATTGTTTTCAACACCTCATAAAAACACCGTTCAAAGTACAAAGTCCTTGGAATTTTTCTTTGTTCTCAAGTCATGGGATTAAAACTTGTGTTTTACAATCCAAAGAGATTCAAGATTTTCCTTATTTGTCCGTTCCAAAAATGAGTGTGCAACATTAAAGTGAATGCTCTATCTTCATTCCTGACTTGGAGAAAAATCACATCTGTAAGCTCTCTCTTACACCACGTAGAAAATTCCATATTTATAATACACCTGTTTTCCAAGCGGGTGACTGTAGTCTCTAGCTCATCTGCCTGTTTGTACAACTGTGTGAGTAACATTGAAATGAAAGTGCAGTCTGGATTCATCCCCCATCCAAAGACCAATTTCACTAGACCCTCTGAGTACTATGCTAGAGTTTTGTTGAAATTCATTTCAAAAATACAAAGAAATTTCTTTCTTTCACAGTGTATATCTTTATCCAAGACAGAGAGCAGCTTTGAAGTGAGTATGATATCTTCATTCCCGACTCGGAGAAACAAACATATATCACGACACACTCTGTTTCACTGATGGCCTGAGTTCTACGGGATTTATCCACGTTCAAAATGCCATATTTTATTACACCAGTTTTCCAAACGAGAGACTCTAGTCCCTAGCTCATCTGTTTGTAGAACTCTCTGAGTAACATTGAAGTGCAAGCTGCACCTGGATTCCTCACCCGATGAAAGACCCATTTAACTAGACACTCTGTGCTTCAGACCAGCGTTTCTTTGAAAAGCATGTAAAAGATACAAGGGAATTTTCCTGTTTCACCAGTGGCCACAGTTAATCATGAGTTCTCACTGCGATAGAAGCAACACTGTAGATAGAGAGGATGGTGCCGGCATCAATCCCTTTCTATGCATTGAATACTCTGGGAATTCTTGTACTAAAATCATTGATTTAAAAAACCCTGTTTCCCAACACACAGACAGTCCCGTTCTTACCGACTTGGTGTGTTTTCATATATGGGGAGCAAAAAAAACCCGAAAATGTTATCTTGATTCCTGACTTCGAGAAACTCACTTTTATCCCACTGCACACTGAGAGTAGCCTGCCTATATTTCTGATGTTTGTAGAAGATAGGCCGAAATTTCCCAGTTTTACTAGGGTTATAGTTAGGGCTAGTGCTAAAGTTAGGGCTAGCACTAGTTCTTGGGACAGGGCTAGGTCTAGGTTTAGTTTAGGGTTAGTGCTAGGTCTAGAGCCAGGGCTAGTACTAGGGTGAGAGTTACGTCTACAGCTAGGGAAAGGCTAGTGTTAGGGATAAGGATAGTGCTGAGGCTAGGGGTTAGGGCTTTGTCTGCTTTTCTGTTTAGTGTTAGTGCTAGGGTTTTGTTTAGGGCTAGAGCTGGGACTAGGTTTAGGGCTAGGGGTAGAGTTAGGGCTAGGGCTAGGGTTAGGGCTAGGGCTAAGGCTAGGGTTAGGGCTAGGCTTAGAGTTAGGTTTAGGGCTAAGTCTAGGGCTAGGGCTAGGGTTTAGGGTTAGAGTTAGGGCTCAGGCTAGGGCTAGGGTTAGTGTTAGGGTTAGGTTTAGGGGTGGGGTTGGGCTAGAGTTAGGGTTAGGTGTTTGGTTTAGGTTAGTGTTGGGGCTAGAGCTAGGGCTAGGGCTAAAGCTAGGTTTAGGGCTGGGGCTAAGCCTAGGATTAGGTTTAGGGTTAAGTCCACATCTAGGGCTGGGTCTAGGGTTTGGGTTTGGGTTAGGGTTAGTTTTAGGGATAGGATTAGGGTTAATGTTCTGGTATGGGTTTAATGTTAAGGCTATGGTTATGGTTAGGGCTAGGGTTAGGTTTAGGTTTAGGGTAGGGGTTAATATTAGGGTTAGGGTTAGATTAAGGGTAGGGTTCGGGTTGGATTGTGTGTTGGGGTGGGGTTTGGGTTGAGATTGGGGTTTATGTTAGGGTTGGGTTTGGAGTTGTAGTTGCAGTTGGGGTTGTGTTTTGGGTTGGTTTTAGGGTTGGGGTTGGAGATCATGTTCAGGTTGCTGTTGGGTTTAAGGATTTGTTTAGGTTAGGGGTTAGAGTTAGCTGAAGGGTTAGGGTAAGTTCTAGGTTTTGGTTTGTGTTGAGGTTTTTATTGGGGTTAGGTTTAGGGTTAGGGTAGTGGTAAGGTTAATGTTAGGGCTAGGGTTTGGTGTAGGGTTAGGGCTAGGGCAAGGTTATGGCTAGTCCTATGACTAGGACTAGGGTTAGGGCTAGGGCTGGGGCTAGGGTTAGTTTCAGTGTTAGGGATTTGGTTGGGGTTAAGGCTTGCCTTAGAATTAGGGTTAGGGTAAGGGCCAGGGCTAAGGGCTAGGGCTAGGGCTAGGTTTAGGGCTATGATTATTTTTAGGCCTAAGGCTAGGGCTCGCCTAGGGTTAGGGCTACGTCTAGGGTAAGGGCTAGGGCTATGGCTAGGGCAATTGCTATAGCTAGGGTTAACGCTAGGGCTAGGGGTAGGGTTAGGGCTAGGCATAGGTCTAGGGATAGGGATAGGGTTATGGCTAGGTTTAAGGTTAAGGTTAGGGTTAGGGCTAAGGCTAGGTTAAGATTAGGTTTAGGGTTAGTTCTAGGGCTAGGGCTAGGACTTGTTTAGGGTAGGGGTTAATATTATGATTAGGGTTAGGGTTGGGGGGTTGGGTTTGGAGTTTGGGTGGGGTTGGGTTTGGGTTTTAGGTTTGGGTTAGTGCTGGGGTAGTGGTTGCGGTTGTGGTATGGGTTGTGTTTGAGGATGTGGTTAGAGTCCAGGTTACAAATAGGATTCGGGGTGGGGTTAGGTTTAGGGTTAAGTTAGGGTAGGGTTTATGGTTAGTTTAAAGGCTTGGGTTAGATTTAGGTTTGGGTTTGATTTAGAGTTAGACCTAGGTTGAGTGTCAGGGTTATGGCTAGAGCTTGGTGTAGGGTTGAAGCTATGGTTCGGGTTAGGACTAGGGCAAGGGCTAGATATGCTGTTATTACTAGGGCTAAGGTAAGCCCTAGGGATAAGGTTAGCATTAGGACTAAGGCTAGGGTTGTTGCAAGGCAAAGTGTAGGTCTAGGGCTAAGGTTAATTTTAAGGCTAGGACTAGGGCTAAGTCTATGGTTATGTTTGGGGTTAAGGCTATTTCTAAGGGAATGGTTAGGGTTAGGTTTTAGGGTTAGAAATAAGGCTAGGGCTAGAGCTATGGCTAGGACTAAACTTAATTCTAACCCTAAGCAGAACCCTAGCCCTAACCCCAGCCTTAACCCTTGAGCTAGCCCTTGCCCTAGCCCTAGTGCTAAACTTAACCATAGCCCTAGCTTTAGATCTAGCCTTGCATGAGGCCTAGCCCGAGCCCTAACCCTAACCCTAACCTTAATGCTAACCCTACCCAAATACTTAGCCTTATCCCTAACCCTAAACCTAGCCCTAGCTATAGCTCTAACCATAACCCTAGTGCAATCCCTAGTCCTAACCCTAACCTTAACACTGACAGTAAGTAGCCCTACCCCTACACTTAGCCCTAGGGAAAATGCAAACCTTAACCCTGGCCTTCGCCTTAAGCCTAGCCTTAGACAAAGCTTTAACCCTAGTCCTAGTCCTATCCTTAGGCCTAATCCTAGCCCTATATCTATCTGTAAACTTAACTCTAGCCCTAACCCTAGCCGTAGCCCTAACACAAATCATAAATGTAGCCCTAGCCCTAACCCTAGCCCAAGACTTAAATCTAGCCCTAGCCCTAACCCTAAACTTAACCCTAAACCTAGCCCTAACCCTAGCCACAGCCCTAGCCCTAGCCTTAACCTTAGCCCTAGCTCTAACCCTAGTCTTAGTCCTAGACCTAGCACTAACCATAGCCAAAGCCCTAGTCCTAGCCCTGGGCCTAACCTTAACAGTAGCCCCAGCCCTAGCCCTAACCAAAACCCTAATCCTAAGGTTAACCCTAGATCTAGCCCTAACCCTAACCCCTAGTGCTAACCCTACCCCTAGAACTAACCCTAGCCCTAACCATAACCCTCGTCCTTGCCCTAGCCATAGCCCTAACAATATCCCTGGTGCTATCCTAAGATGTAGCCCTAGCCCTAGCCCTAAATCTAACCCTAATCATAGCCCTAACTCTAACCCTTACACTACCCTAACCTTAATCCTAACACCAACCACAGCTCCAACCTCAACACAAACCCAAACCCTAAACATAATCCTAACCCTTAACCTAACCTAACCCCTACCTTAACCCTAACCCCAAATCTAATTCAACCCTAACCCGATCTCTAACCCAAAGGTAACCCCAACCCCAAACACTACCCCATAAGCAATCCCAACCCCAACACCAACCCAAATTTCAACCACAACCCCACCCCAACTCAACACAAAACTCAAACCCAACCCTAACCCTAACCCTAACCCTAACCCTAACTCTAATATTAACCACTACCTTAATGTTAACCCTAAACCTAACCCTAAAACTAACCCCAAACCTATCGCTATTCCTATCCCTATCCCTAACCTTAACCCTAACCCTAACGCAAATATTAACCAATATGGGAAAGCTAACCCTATTGCTATCTTTAAACCTAACCCAAGCCCTAGCCCTAGCAGTAACCATAATACTAACCCTAACCCTAGCCTTAGCCTTAGCCTTAGTGCTAAACCTAAACCTAACCCTAGCCCTAAGCACAGTCCTAACTCTAGACTTAGTCCTAGCCCCAACCCTAACCATAACTTTGACCCTAACACCTAACCCTAACCCTACAACTAACCCTAGCTTAACAATAATCCTAAACCTAACCCTAACCCTAACTGTAGCCTTAAACCAAGCAATTACCCTAAACCCTAACCATAACGCTAGCCCTAGCCATAGCCATAAACTTAACCCTAACACTAACACTAACCTTAGCCCTCTCCTAGGGTTAGGGTTAGGGGGAGGGTTTTGAGTTAGGGCCAGGGTTAGGGCTAGGGCTGGGGCTAAGGCTAGGGCTAGGGCTAAGACTAGGGTTAATGGTGAGGGTTAGGTCTAAGGCTAGAGAAAGGGCTGGGGTAGGGCTAGTTTTAAGGTTTGGAGTAGGACTAGGGCTAGGGTTAAGGCTAGGTCTAGGTTTATGGTTAGCGTTAGTGCTAGTGCTTGGACTAGAGATTTGGTTAGGGCTAGAGCTAGGGCTAGGCCTAGGGCTTGGGTTTGTGTTAGGGTTAGGGTTATGGCTAGTGTTTGGATTAGGGTTAAGGTTAGGGCAAGTGGTAGGGCTAGGTCTAGGGTTTGGGCTAGGGCTAGGGTTAGGACTAGGGCCAGTGTAAGGGCTAGGTGTAGGGCCATGGCTAGGGTTAGGGCCAGGCCTAGTGCCAGGACTGGGTTTAGGGCTAGGGCTAATGCTAGGACTAGGGCTAGGTTTAGTATTAGGGTTAGGACTAGGGCTAGGGGTAGGGTTTGTGTTAGGTTTAGGGTTAGGGTCAATGTTAGTGTTGATGTGAGGGCTAGTGCTAAGGCTACGTCTATGGGTATGGCTAGGTTTTGGCCTACAGGTAGGGTTAAGGTTAGGGTGAGGGCTAGGCCTAGGGCAAGGCTAAGTCTAGAGCTAGGCCTAGGGTTTTGGCTAGGGTAAGGGCGAGGGATAGGGTTAGTGTTAGGGTTTAGGGTCAGGGCTAGGGCTAGGGCTTGGGTTAGTGCTAGGGTTTTGGTTAGGGATTGGGTTAAAGCTAGACTAGGGCTAAGATTAGGGTTAGTTTAAGGACTAAGGCAAGGGTTAAGGCCTGGGCTAGGGTTAGGACTAGGACTATTCACAGGGCTACGCTTATGACTGGGCCTAGGGCTAGGCTGGTGTTTGGGTTATGGTTAGGGCATGGGTTGGTGTTAGGCTTAGGATTCAGGCTTTGGTTAGGACTAGGGTTAGGGCTAGGGCTAGGGTTAGTTTTACCATTATGGTTATGTTTAAGTGCTAAGATTAGGGTTGGGGCTAAGACTAGGGCGAGGGATAGGGTTAGTGTTAGGGCGAGTGTTTTGACTTTGGGCTAGGGCTAGGGCTTGGGTGGGTGTTAGGTTTAGGGCTAGAGCTAGGGCTAGGGCTGCAGCTAGGGCTCAGTTTTAGGCTAAGGCTAGGTTTTAGGCTAGGGCTAGGGCCAGGTTTAGGGCTAGGGCTAGAGCTAGGGCTGCAGCTAGCACTAGGTTTTGGGCTAGGGCTAGGGATAGGTCTAGGTTTATGGTTAGGATTAGGGCTAGGGCTAGGGCAATCCTAGGGCTCAGGCCAGGGCTAGGGTTAGGGCAAGAGTTATCTTTATGGCTAGGGATAATGGAAGGAACAGGGTTAGGGTTAGGGTCAAAGGGTAGGGCTTTGGTTAGTGTTAGGGTTAGGGAAAGGGCTAGTGCTAGGGTCAGGGTTAGGGCTCGGGCTAGGGCTAGGAGTAAGGCTAAGGTAAGGGCTGGGGGTAGGACTATGTCTAGGTTTAGGGTCAGGGCTAGGGCTAAAATTTGGTCTAGGTTTAGGTTTAGGGTTAGGATACTGCTAGGGGTATGGACAGGGTCAGGGTTAGGATGAGGCCTAGGGCCAGGACTAGGGTTATTTCTAGGGCTAGTTCTAGCGTTAGGACTAAGTTTAGGACTCGGCCTAGGGCTAGGGCTAGGGCTAGAGCTAGGGTTAGGGCTAGTGCTAGGGTGAAGGTCAGGTCTAGGTCTAGGGAAAGGGTTAGTGCTAGGGCTCAGGTTAAGTTTTGGACTAGGGCTAGGTCTAGTGCTAGGGCTATGGTTAGGGATAGTACTACGACAAGGATTAGGGCTAGGGCTAGGGCTAGAGTTAGTGCTAAGGTAGGACTATGACTAGGATTAGTGTTAGGCCTAGGGCTAGGGTTAGGGTTAGGGCTAGGGCTAGGGGTAAGGCTGGGTTTAAGGTAAGGATTAGCTTTAGGGCTATGGCTAAGGCTAGGGGTAAGTTTATTATTAGGGCCAGGGCTAGGGCTATTGTGACAGTTACATCTAGGCCTAGTGAAATCACTAGGCCTAGGGCTAGAGTTAAAGTTACTAGTAGGACGAAGACTAGGGTTAGGGCTAGGCCCAGGTTTACTGGTTAGGGCTAGGACCAGGGTTTGGTTATGGTTAGTTCTATGGCTAGGACTAGGGCTAGGTTTAAGGTTAGGGCTAGTGCTAGTGCTAACTCTATGTCTAGGGTTAGGGCTACGGTTACAGTTAGCGTTAGTGCTAGGGGTAGGACTAGGGATATGGTTAGGGCTAGGACTAGGGCTAGATATGCTTTTAGGCCTAAGGCTAATGTAAAGGTAAGGCTAGGGTTAAGGATAGGGCTAGTGCTAGTGCTAACACTAACCATAATCCTAATATTAAAACCTAAACCTAAACCTAGCCCTAGCCCTAGCCCTAGCCCAGCCGTAAACACAACCCTAGCTCTAGCCCTAACCTTAACCCTAGCCCTAGCTCTAGACCTATCTTTGCCCTACCCCTAACCCGAGGCCTAACCCTAACCTTAACCTTAACCCTAGACCTATACCTGGCCTTATCACTCGCCATAACTCTAGGCCTACCCGTAGCCTTAATCATACCCTTGGGCTAATAGTAACCCTCACCCTAACGTTAACCTTAGCCCTAGCCCTGACCCTAGCCAGAGCCCTAGACGTAACACTAGTCCTAGTCTTAGCCCTAGCTCTCACCATAGCCTTAGCCCTAGTGCTAAACCTAGTCCTAGTCCTAGAATTAGACCTAAACGTAGCCCTAGCCCTACCCTTAACCCTAAACCTAGCACTAAAACCCTAATCCTAAACCTAGCCCTAGCCACAGCCCTAGTCCTAACCCCAGCCCTAGGATTAGCCCTAGCCTTAGCCCTAACACTAATCAAAAACATAGCCCTAGCCCTAGCTCTATCGTTAGCCCTAACCATAACCCTAAACATAGCACTAGCCCAAGCCTTAGTCCTAGCTCTAGCCTTAGCCCTATCCCTAATCATAAAAATAGCCATAGGACTAGAACTAGACCTAGCCTAAACCCAAGCCCTAGCCCTAGCCCTAGCCCTAACCCTATCCCTAGAACTACTCCTAGCCTTAAACTGAACCCTATCCCTAACCCTAACCCTAAACCCTAACCCTAACTTAAGGAATAAACCTATCCCTAGACCTAGCCTTAGCCCTAACCATAACCCTAGCCCTAGTCCTAGACTGATCACTAACCTTAAACCTAGCCCTAGACCAATACCTAGGCCTATTCCTAGCCTTAAGCCTAGCACTAGACCTGTCCCTAATCCTAAATCTAGCCCTAGGCCTAGCCCTACACCTAAACTTAACAATAAGCTTAGCCCTAACTGCAAACCTAGCCCCAGACCTAAAGTCAACCCTAACTCTAGACCTAGCCCTAACCCTAGACCTAGTCCTAGCCCTAGCACTAACCCTAGGCCTAACCCTTGCCCTTGTCCTATCCCCAGCCATAACCCTAGCCTTGCAGTAGCCCTAGCCCTAACCCTAGCTCTAACCCTAGTCCTAGTCCTAGCCCTAGGCCTAACCCTAGACCTAATCCCAATTCTACAACTAACTTTAAACCTAGCCCTAGACCTAACACTAATACTAAAACTTGCCCTAGACCTTCCCTAACCCTAGCCTTAGCCTTAGCCATAACCCTATTCCTAGCCCAAGACATAGACCTAAATCTAACCCTAGACATAGCCCAAACCAAGCCCTAACTGTCGCCCAGTCACTAACACTAGTCATAGCCCTAGCCCTAGCACCAACCATAGCACTGGGCCTAGCCCAAACCTTAACCTTAACCTTACACCTAGCCCTAGTCCTACCCCTAAACCAAACCCTAACCTTGGCCCTAGCCCTAATCTTAAACCTAACATTAGCCATAATCCTACCCTAAGACCTAGCCCAAACACTACACCTAACACTACCACAAGCCCTAGAAAAAATCCTACCCCTAGCCAAAATCTAAACCTAAATCTTACCCTAACATTAACCCTAGCCCTAGTCCTAGCCCTAACCCTAGACCTTAACCCTAACACTAGCCCTAACCCTACCCTGAGCCCTAATCATAATCCAGACCTAACCTAGCCCTAGCCCGAGACCTAGCCTTGTCCTTGCCCTAGCCCAGGCCCTAACACCCACCTTAACCATAGCCCTAGCTCTAGCCCTAGACCCAACCCTAACCCTAACTCAAGACTTAACCCTAACCCAAGCCCCAGCTTTAGCCCTAATCTAAAAAACCCAACCTAACCCTAACCCTATCCCTCGCCCTATCCCTAGCCTTATGCCTAACCCGAACCATAACCCAGCCCTAACCTAGACGTAGTCCGAGACCTATCCTTGACTTAGCCCTAAGCCTCACCTTAACCATAGCCCTAGCCTTAGCCCTAATTGTAACCCTTGTCCTATCCCTGTCCATAACACTAACCCTAGCCCTATCCCTAACCCTAAACTTAGCCCTAGACCTCGCCCTAGCCTTAGCCATAACCCTAATCCTAAAACTGGCCGTTGCACTAACCCTCACTGTGGTCTTAGCCCTAGCCCTAGCCACAGCCCCAAACGTACCCCTAACTCATACCCTAGCCCTAACCCATACCCTAACCCAAGACAGAGCCCTAGTCTTAACCTAGAACCCTAACTTTAACCCTATCCCTAGCCTTATCCCTAGCCCTATTCTTAGCCCTAACCGTAACCCAGCCCTAACCAATCTCTAGCCCAAGTCCTAGCCTTGTCCTAGCCCTATCCCAGGCCCTAATCCTCACCTTAAACATAGCCCTAACCCTAGCTAGCCCTAACTGTAGTCCTCATCTTAGCACTAGCCTTAACCCTAACCCCAGCCCTAGCCCCAATCCTAACCTTACACCCAAATTTATCTGTGGCCCAAACCCTAATCATAAACCTAGCCCTTTCCCTGTCCCTAGCCCTAACCCTAGCCATATGGCCCTAGCGCTAACCCTAACCCTAATGCTATCCTTAGCCCTAACCATAACCCTAACCCATTCCTTCATTTAATAATGGCGCCCTAAAATGAGACATTCACAAAAATTAAGCCCTAGCTGTTACACAAGTACTAAATCTTACCTAACCCTAACCGAACCCTAAAATAAATCTATCGCTAACCTATCCCTAATCCTAACACTCAAACACGTGCACCTGAACCCTAATCCTACCCGAAAAACTAACCTTAGCCCCATCCCTTATATTCATGATGGCCTTAAACTGAAACATATACCAATAGTTAGACCTAGCTATGAGCCAAGTTCTAACCCTAACCTTAGCCCCATACCCGTATACCTTACCTTAACCCTAACCCAGATCCTAACATTAACCCTAATCCACTTTAACTGAACCTGCATTTTGAAAAGCTTGTAGAAAGCAGCGATCAATTTTCTTGTTGCCTCTGTTCTGAATATGATTCCTTCTACTCCCTGACATAAAACACTATGAAAGAAAATGTAGGGAGTGTTGATTTTATTATATCACACAAACTCATTTAAAAGCATTGAGCTCCTAGGGGATTACTCCATGTACCTAATTCAGTAGTTTTTATACTCCTCTTCTCCGAAAAGGAGAGACTCCATTTCTTAGCGAAATTGTCTGTTTCCAAGTGTGTGTGTGTCAGTGAAAGGAAAGCTCTGTCTTGATTCATGAGTGGATGAAAGAAATATTCATTTAGACACACCTTTGTTTGAAGCCTGTCCGCAGGTCAAAAGCAAGTATAAGACACGGGCTTGTGTCCTTGTTATACTTGTTGCTTATGAGAAGAGAAGGAAACGACAGTACGCAAGAAAAACTGGGGAGTGGAGTTATCCGTATCCACCACAAACCCTTTTGTGTGCATTCAGTTCTGTCTGACTTCCCCAGGTACTGAAGTCAGATGTTTGAAAACTCCTGTCCTCGAAAAAAAGACTCCAGTTTCTAAATAACATGCTTCCAAAACTGTGTGCGCCAGATGGAAAAGAGAGCTTTATTATGATTCGTGACTTAAAGAAACTATCATTGATTCAGACACACTGTGTTCAGCTTTCGGTTCATTCATAGTCGTGTAAAATATAGGATGTAATTTCACATTTTTCCTTGTTGCCCCTGTTCTGGAGCAGTTCGGTTTTATTCATGGAAATGAGAACAATATTGTACTATTTAAAAGGACTGAGGACTATTGTTTTTAGTACCTCATACCAACCCACTTAAACATCTTGTATTCCAGATTTATCAATAGAATAATATCAGTTGTTTCAAAAGTCTTTTCCAAACAAGAGAGAATTCAGGTCTTATCCGCTTTGTCATTTTGCAAAACTGAGGGAGTAAAGTTGAAATGAATACTTAAATCTTGAATCTCCAAATAAAAACATTTAGGGATATGCGCAGTTTCTACCCTGCATTTCTTTTTAAAGAAGGTGGAAAGTATAATTTCTCTGTCATACTATTTGCTTTTGTTTAGATTCTGTTCTCTTTTACTTTCTAAATGAGAGCCCAAAGCTCACTTTTAAATCTAGCCTTAACCCTGAACCTAAACAACAAAAACAATCATTTCAGTTTTTACTTATTTTGTTTCCAAAAGTGAGAGAGCCATATTGTTATGATAGCAATTTATTGATTCTTGACTTAGGAAAATAAACAGTTTTCTTTGGGGCCTGCGTTTCATTGGAAATCATGTGGAATATAGGTAGCGATTGTCTTGCCTTGCTTCTTTTCTCTTTTCAGCGTGAGTTCCTTCCTAGTTCCGGACATGAGAACAACGGTATATAAAGAAAATCTGGGGAGTGTTGCTTTGATTACCTCATAAAAACCAACGAAACGCAGTGAGATTTAAGGGATTTCTCCATGCACTAAATTCAGTAGTTTTAATTTTCATGGTTTTCAAACCAGAGTCTCCATTTCTTAGCACCTTAGTCAGCTTTTAGAACTGTGTGACAGACATTGAAATGAATGTTCTATCGACTCATCTACAAGGGAAAGAAAGGTGTAACTAACCAATCTGTGTTTTAGGGTTGTGTTTCATGCAAAAAGTTGTGGAGGACAGATGATAATTTATTGACTTGTTATTACTTTTGCCTCTATTCAGAATTTCTGTCCTACTTCCTTGACATGAAAGCAACACTAGGAAAGAACAGCTGTGGGGTGTGGTTTTACACCCTTGGTAAAAACTTAATTGAACTCCAGAGTTCTATGGGGTTTCTCCATGTACAAAATTCCATAACTTTAATACTCCTGTTTTCCAAAAGAGAGACTACAGTCCCTAGCTCATTTTTCTGTTTGTAGATCTGTGTGAGTAACATTGATATAAAAGCTCTATCTTGATTCTTTACCAAAGAAAATACACATTCCACGAGATACTCTGTGCTTTTGTACAGCGTTTCTTTGAAAAGCATGGAAAATATACAAAGGAATTTCCCTGTTTCACCTGTTGTCACCATTCTGCATGAGTTTTTGCTGTGATAAAAGCTACACTGTAGATGGTGAGGATAGTTAACGAGTGTTTTCTTAGTACCAGTATCAATCCCTTTAAAGCATGGAATACTATGAGTTTTCTCCGCGTACTAAAGTCAGTGATTTAAAAAGCCTTGTTTCCCAATACCCAGTCAGAACCCTTTTTACCTATTTGGTGTGTTTTCAAAGTGGGAGAACAAAACAGAAAAGAAAGTACTATCATGATTCCTGCCTTCGAGAAACCCCTTTTATCACAAAGCACACTGAGTGAAGCCTGCGCTTATTTCTGCTGCTTGTAGAAGATAGGAAGAAATTCCCCAGTTTTACTTGTTGCCCCAGTTCAGAATCCACAATTTTATACCCCAAGAAATGAGAATACCACTTTAGAGCAAGACTTGAGAGTGCTGATATAAGTGTCTCCTGCAAAACCTTGTGATCACACTGTGTTCTGGGAATTCTCCTTTTACTAGGATTGGTTTTTTTGGAAACAGAGAAAATGGTAAAAGCTGGAGCCTCTGTAGTTTATTAATGAGGAGTTTTAACTTAGTCGTCAACACTTACAGGAAAGCACTGTGATGCTTTCTGACCGCTAAAGTAATGATTATCTACAAAGCACTGGCTTTCACACTGAGTTTTATTCAAAGTTATGTTGAAAAAACAAAGTCCTTTCCCTTCTATGCTTGTTGCCTCTTTTCAGAACTTGTTCTTTTCCATTCCCTGTCTGAAAACTCTCTCTATAGAGCCCATGAAAATTTGGCTCTTCTGCTTTTGATAACTCTTACAGTAACCTTTCAATGCATTAAGTTACGTGGAATTATTCTATGTCCTGAAGTCAAGGGTTTGATACATTTGTTTCCCAAACGAACGAGACTCCAGATTTTCCTTATTTGTCTGTTTTTAAAACAGAGTGCACGCCTTTGAAATGAAAGCTCTATCTTCATTCCTGACTTGGAGCAACAAGCATATGTCTAGACGCACTCTTTTTCACTGAACACCTGAGTTCTGTAGGGTTTCTGCATGTAAAAAATCCATACTTTTAATACTCCTGTTTTTCAAACGAGAGACTCCAGTCCCAAGCTCATCCGACTGTTCGTAGAACTGTGTGAGTAACGTTGAAATGAAAGTTCTATGTGGATTCCTCACCCAAGGAAAGAAACATTTCACTAAATGATCTGTGCTTTAGGCCAGCATTTCTTTGAAAATGATGTAAAAGATTCCAAGGAATTTCCCCCTTTCACCCTTTGCCACCGTTCACCATGTGCTCTCACTGCAACACTGTAGATTATGAGGGATACCTGCATCAATCCCTTTCAACGCATTGAATACTATGGGATTTCCCCTGTAATAAATCAGTGATATAAAAAGTCCTGTGTCCCAATACACAGACTGTTCTGTTCTTACTGATTTGGTGTGTTATCAAACGTGGGAGAGCCAAATAAAAAAAGAAAGCACTGTCTTGATTCCTGACTTCGAGAATCACCTTTTACCTCAGGGCACACTGAGTAAAACCTGCGTTTATTTTTATTGCTATTAGAAGAGAGGAAGAAATTTCCCAGTTATACTTGTTGCCCCTGTTTAAAATCCACTCTTTTTCTCTCCTAGAAGTGAAAGCAGCACCTTAGAACAAGACTTGGGATTGTTGATTTTAGTACCTATTGCAATCCCTTGTGAGCACACTGAGTTCTGGTAATTTTTTTACTAGGATCTGGTTATTTTTTTGAAATGGAGAAACTTGTTAAAATTGGAGCCTCTGTTGTTTAGTAACTAGGAGTTCTTAACAGAGCCGGCATCACTTGCAGGAAAGCACCGTGATGATTGCTGACCACGGGAAAGTAATGTTTATTTACAACACACCAGCTTTTACACTGTGGTTTATTCAAAAGTATGTTAGAAAGACAGTTCTTTCCCTTCTATGCTTCTGTGCTTGTTGCCTCTTTTCAGAACTTGTTCCATTCCACTCCCTGTCTTAGAACACTCACAATTGAGCCCAAGAAGAGCTTTTATATGTTGTATTCAATACCTCATACAAAGTCCGTTACCATAATAAGTTCCATGGAAATATTCTATGTACTGAAGTCAGGTGCTTGAAACTTTTGTTTCACAAACAAGGAAGACTCAAGAGTATCCTTATTTGTCTATATGCTAACCTGAGTGCCCAACTTTGAAGTGAAAGTTCTATCTTCATTCCTGACTAGAAGCAACAAACCTATTTTTAGACGATGTCTTTTTCTCTGAAGGCCTGTTTTATGAGGGATTTCTCCATGTACAAAATGTCATATTTTTAGAACACCAGTTTTTTCAAACGAGAGACTCCCTAGCTGCTCAACCTGTTTGTAGAACTGTCTGAGTAACATTGAAAAGAATGCTCTATCCGCATTCCGTACCCTAGGAAAGACACATTTCACTACATGTTCTGTGCAGTAGGTCAGCGTTTCTTTGAAGAGCATTTAAGGATACAACGGAATTTCCCTGTTTCACCTGTGGCCACTGTTCAGCATGAGTTCTCACTGCAATAAAAGCAACACTGTAGATGGAGAGGATAGCTGAGGAGTGTTTTTTAGTACTGGCATCCAGCCCTTTCAACGCTTTGAATACTATGGGATTTCTCCCAGTACTAAAGTCAGTGATTTAATAAGTTTTGTGTCCCAATACACAAAGAGTCCCGTTCACACAGACTTGGTGAGTTTTCCAAAGAGCAAAATAGAAAAGAAAATGCTATCTTGATTCCTGACTTCGAGAACACTCCTTTTATCCCAATGCACACTGAGTGGAGCCTGCCTTTATTTCTGACGCTTGTAGAGGATAGGATAAAATTTCCCAGTTGTACTTGTTGCCCCAGTTCAGAAAACATTCTTTTTTACTCCTAGAAATGAGAACTACACTTTAGAAGAAGACTTGAGAATGTTGATTTTAGCACCGCCTGCAAACCCTTGTGAACACACTGAATTCTAGGAAATCTCCTTTAATTAGAATTGGTTGTTTTGGAAAGGGAGAAACTGGTAAAAACTGGAGCCTCTGTTGTTTAGTTACTAGGAGTTTTCATCTGAGCCAGCAACACTTAAAGGAAAGCACCGCGAAGATGCCTGACTATGAGGAAGTAACGTTTATCTGCAATGCACCTTTTTTCTCGTGCCATTTTATTCAAAATTATGTGGACAGTGCAAAATCCTTTCCCGTCTATGCTTGTTGCCTCTTTTCAGAAAGTGTTTTATTCCTGTCCTTGTCTGAGAACACATATTGGAGAGGACAAGAAAAGCTTCGGTGTGTTGTTTTTAATACCTCATACAAACACAGTTCAAAGTATTAATTTCCAGGGAAGTATTCTACGTCCTGAAGTCAAGGATCTCAAACTTGTGTTTTCCAAACAAAAGTTTTTTCTTGTCTGTTTCAAATACTGAGTGCACAACTTTGAAGTGAAAGCTCTATCTTCAATCCTTACTTGGAGAAACTAACATATCTAGACGAACTCTGTTCCACTGAAATTCTGAGTTCTATGGTGTTTTCCAGGTACATTGCATATATTTTATATTTCTGTTTTCCAAATGAGAGACTCCCTTGCACAGCTCATCTGCCTCTTTATTCAAACTGTGTGAGTAATATTGAAATGAAAGCTCTATCTGGATTCCTCACCCAAGGAAAGAAACATTTTCCTAGAGGCTCTGTGCTTTACTCCAGAGTTTCTTTGAAAAGCATGTAAAGGATACAACGGAATTTTCCTGTTTCACCAGTGGCCACAGTTGAACATGATTTCTCACTGTGATAAAAGCAACCGTGTAGATGGAGAAAATAGCAGGGGAGTGTCTTCTTAGTACTGGCATCTATCCCTTTCAAAGCACTGAATAATATGGGATTTCTCCCTGTATTAAAGTCAGTGATTTAAAAATCCTTTTTCTCAATACACAGAGAACGGTTCACATGGTTCAGGACTTGAGAGTGTTTTTTGCACCCCCTGCAAACTCTTGTGAACACACTGAATTCTGGGAATTCTCGTTTAACTGGGATTGGTTTTACTGAAAAGAGAGAAACTGGTAAAAACTGGAGCCTCTGTTGTTTATTAATGAGGTGTTTTCAACTGAGCCTGCATCCCTTAAAGGAAAGCTCCGTGATGATTCCAGGCTGTGGGAAAGTAACATTTATGTGCAACGCACCAGCTTTCACACCTCGTTTTATTCAAAAGTATGTTGAAGATACAAAGTCCTTTCCCATCTATGCTTGTTGCTTCTTTTCAAATCGTGTTCTATTCCATTCCCTGTCTGAGAACACTCAATGTAGAGGACAAGAAACGTATTATGTTTCAAGGAATTATTCTATGTCCTGAAGTCAAGGATTGAAACGTCTGTATTCCAGGCCAAAGAGACAACAGTTTTCTCTTATTTGTCTGTTTCCCACTCTGAGTGCACTGCTTTGAAGGGAAAGCTCTATCTTCATTCCTGATTTGGAGAAACAAAAATATATGTAGACGCACTCTGTTTCACTAAAGGATTGAGTTCTAAGGAATTTCTCCAGGTAAAATTTGTCATATTTTTAGAACACCAGTTTTCCAAACGAGAGACTCCCATGCCTAGCTCATCTGCCTTATTTTCGAACTGTGTGAGCTCTATCTGGATTCCTCACCCATGGATAGACGCATTTCACTAGAGGCTTTGTGCTTTAGGGCAGGGTATTTTTGAAAAACATGTAAAAGATACAATGGAATTTCCCTGTTTCAACTGTGGCCACAGTTAAGTATGAGTTCTCATTGTGATTAAAACAACACAGTAGATGGTGAGGATTGCTGGGGAGTGTTTTCTTTGTACCTGCATCAATCCCTTTCAAAGCATGGAATACTACGGAATTCTCCCTGTTCTAAAGACAGTGATTTAAAAAGTCCTGTTTCCCAATAAACAGGAGATTCCCGTTCACACCGACTTTGTGAGTTTTCAAAAGTGGGAGAACAAAATAGAAAAGAAAATGCTATCTTGATTCCTGACTTCGAGAAAACTTGTTTTATCCCAAAAGCACACTGAGTGCAGCCTGCGTTTATTTCAGACGCTTGTAGAGGATAAGAAAAAAGTTTCTAGTTTTACTTGCTTACCCAGGTTAGAATCTATTCATTTTTACTCCTATAAATGAGAACACCACTTTAGAAGAAGACTTGAGAGTATTGCTTTTAGCACCTCCTGCAAACCCTTGTGAACACACTGAATTCTGTGAATTCTCCTTTAAATAGGATTGTTTGTTTTGGAAACAGAGAAACTGGTAAAAACTGGAGCCTCTGTTTAGTAACTAGGAGTTTTCAACTGAGCCTGCAATACTTAAAGGAATGAACCGTGATGATTCCTGACTGCGAGCAAGTAACGTTTACCTCCAACACACCTCCTTTCACACCGCATTTTATTCAAAAGTATATTGAAAATGCAAAGTTCTTTCAGTTCTATGCTTGTTGCCTCTTTTCAGAACGTGTTCTATTCCAGTCTCTGTCTGAGAACACTCGCTGTAGAGGACTAGAAAAGCTTGGATGAGTTGTTTTCAATACCTCATAAAAACAACGTTCAAAGAACTAAGTTCCATGGAATTTTTCTTTGTCCTGAATTCAAGGGATTAAATCTTGTGTTTTCCAATCCAAAGACATTCCAGATTTTCCTTATTTGTCCGTTCCAAAGATGAGTGTGCAACATTAAAGTGAATGCTCTATCTTCATTCTGGACTTGGAGAAAAATCACATCTATAAGCTCTCTCTTTCACTGAAAGCCTGAGTTCTATGGCATTTCTCCACGTAGAAAATTCCATATTTATAATACGCCTGTTTTCCAAGCGGGTGACTGTAGTCTCTAGCTCATGTGCCTGTTTGTACAACTGGGTGAGTAACATTGAAATGAAAGCTCTGTCTGGATTCCTCACCCATGCAAAGACCAATTTCACTAGACCCTATGAGCATTAGGCCAGCGTTTCTTTGAAAATCATGTCAAAAATACAAAGGAATGTCCCTGTTTCACCCTATAGGTCTTTTTCCAAAACTGAGTGAGCAGCTTTGAAGTGAATGCTCTATCTGCATTCCTGAGTCAGAGAAACAAACATATATCAAGACACACTGTTTCACTGAAGGCCTGAGTTCTACGGGATTTCTCCACGTTCAAAATGCCATATTTTTATTACACCAGTTTTCCAAACGAGAGACTCTAGTCCCTAGCTCATCTTCTTGTAGAACTCTCTGAGTAACATTGAAGTGCAAGCTGCACCTGGATTCCTCACCCGAGGAAAGACCCATTTAACTAGACGCTCTGTGCTTCAGGCCAGCGTTTCTTCGAAAAGCATGTACAAGATACAACGGAATTTCCGTTTCACCTGTGGCCACAGTTAAGCATGAGTTCTCAGTGCGATAAAAGCAACACTGTAGATGGTGAGGATAGCTGGGGAGTGTTGTCTTAGTACCGGCATCAATCCCTTTCTATGCATTGAATACTCTGGGAATTCTCCTTGTACTAAAATCAGTGATTTAAAAAGTCCTGTTTCCCAGTACACAGACAGTCCCGTTCTTAACGACTTGGTGTGTTTTCAAACATGGGAGAGCAAAATGGAAACGAAAATGCTATCTTGATTCCTGACTTCGAGAAATCCCCTTTATCCCAGTGCACACTGAATGAAGCCTGCCTTTATTTCTGATGAAGCTAGGATGAAATCTCCCAGTTTTACTTGTTGCTCCAGATCAGAATCCATTCCATTTTACTCCTAGAAATGAGAACACCACTTTAGAGGAAGACTTGAGAGTGCTGATTTTAGCACCTCTTGCAAACCCTTGTGAACACACTGAGTTATGGGAATTCTCCTTTAACTAGGACTGGTTGTTTTGGCTGGGTTATGGTTAGGGCTAGGGTAGGGTGGGCTATAGAGTTAGGGCTAGGGCTAGGGCTAGGTCTAGTGTTAGGACTAGGGTAAAGCTAGTGCTAGGGCTACGGCTAGTGTTAGGGCCAGGCCTTGGGTTAGGGCCAGGATTAGGGCTAGTGCTAGGGCTAGGTTTAGGATTAGGTTTATGGCTAAGGCTAAGACTGCCGCTATTGCTAAATTTAGGGTTAGGGCTAGGGCTGGGTTATGGCAAGGCCAGCTCTAGGACTTGGAGTAGAATTAAGTTTAGGCCTAGGGCTAGGCCTATGTCTATGGTTATGTTTAGGGCTAGGGCTACAGCTAGGGCTTAAGGTTAGGGTTTAGGGTTAGGGGTAACGGGAGGGCTAGGGTTAAGGTTACTGCTATGGTTGTGGTTAGGGGTTAGGATTAGGGCTAGGCCTTTTGTTAGGGTTAGGGTTTAGAGGTAGGGCTAGGGCTAGATCTATGGTGAGTATTAGGGTTAAGGCTAGGACTTGGGCTAGTGTTAGGGCTACAGTTAGTGTTAGGGCTAGGGTTAGTGTTTAGGGTCAGGTTTAGGGTTAGGGTTAGAAATAGGAAAAGGGATAGAGTTAGGTTTAGGGTTTAGCATTAGAGTGAGTGCTAGGGCTTTGGTTAGTTTTAGGATTGGGTTAGGTGTAGGGCTAGTGTTTGGAATATGGTTGTGGTAAGGGAAAGTGGTAAGGCTAGTGCTAGGGCTAGGGCTAGGGTTAGGGCTAGGGTTATGGTTAGGGCTACTGATAGGGTAAGGGCTAGGAATAGGGCCATTGGTAGGGTAAGGGCCAGGGCTAGGGCTAGGACTAGGGTTAGCACTATGGCTAGGACTAGGACAAGGATTAGAGCTAGGGCTAGGACTAGGACTAGGATTAGCGTTAGGGGTAGGTAGGGCTAGAGTTACGGCTGGGGTAAGGCTATGGGTTATCATTAGAGCTGTGGCTAGGGCTACAGTTAGGGGCAGTGCTAAGGCTAGGACTAGGGCTAGGACTAGGGCTAGGTTTAGGTTTAGGGTTAGGGCTATGGCAAGGGCTAGGTGTAGGGCTAGGGAAAGTGCTTGAACTAGGCCTAGAGTTAAGTTTAAGACTATGGCTAGGGGTAGCGTTAGGGCTAGGGTTACGGCTAGAACTATGACTAGGAGAAGAATTAGGTCTAGGGCAAGGGTTAGTTCTAGGGCTCGGACTAGGACTAGGACTAGAATTAGGGTTAGGGCTAGGGTTAGGTTAAGGGTTAGTGTTAGAGCTACAGCTAGGGCTATGGTTAGGACCAGGGATCGGTCTAGTACAAGGGTTAGGGCTAGGGCTAGAGGTAAGGCTAGATCTAGGGCTTGGGCTAGGGCTAGGGCTAGGGCTATAGGTAGATTTATTAGTAGGGCCATGGCTAGGGCTAGAGCCAGGTCTAGGGCTATGGTGAGGGTCATGCCTAGGGATAGAGAAAGGGCTGGGGCTGCGGCTAGTGATAAGTTCAGGACTAGGACTAGGTCTATGTCTAAGTTTATGGTTAGCATTAGTTCTAGGGCTTGGATTAGAGATTTGGTTATGTCTAGGTCTAGGTGTAGGGCTAATGCTAAGTTTAGGGTTAGGGTTAGGGCTAGGGCTAGTGCTATGGCTACGGTTAGGGCTATGGTTGTGGTTAGGGCTAAGGATAGGGCGAGGGATATATTTAGGGTTAGGGTTTAGGGTTAAGGCGGGTTCTGGGGCTTGGGTTAATGTTAGGGTTAAGGTTAGGGCTAGTGTTTGGAGTAGGTTTACGGTTAGGGCAAGTGCTATGGCTAGGGATAGGGTTAGGGCTAGGGCTAGATTTAGGACTAGGGCTAGGGTAAGGGCTTGGGGTAGGGCCAAGGCTAGGGTTAGGGTCAGGCCTAGGTCTAGTACTAGGATTAGGGCTAGGGCTAGGTGTAGGATTAGGGTTTGGCCTTGGGCTAGGGTTTTTGTTAGGGTTAGGTTTGTAATCATTGTTGGTGCTGGGGTGAGGCCTAGGGCTACGGCTCCATCTAGGGTTATGACTATGGCTAAGTTTTGAGCTAGGGGTAGGGTTAAGGTTAGGGTAAGGGCTAGGGCAAGGCTAGGTCTTGGGCTAGACCTAGGGTTAGGGCTAGGGCTAATACTAGGCCTAGGGCTATGTTTAGGATTAGGGTTAGGGATAGGGCTAAGGCTAAGTTTAGGGTTAGGGCTAGGGCTACGGTTTGTGTTTGGGTTAGGGTTAGGGTCAGCATTAGTGGTGGGATGAGGGCTAGGACTAGGGCTACATCAAGTGTTATGGTAAGGCTAGGTTTTTGGCTGGAGTAGGGTTAAGGTTAGTGTGAGGGCTAGAGCTAGGGCAATCTTTGAAAAGATTTCTTTAAACAAGGTCTAAACCTGAGACTGATCCTCTACTTGGAGGGAATTTTTTTCTATTTTTCTTTTTTGGTAATTTGGCTCTTCACAGCACACATCATGGGAACTTGGACGGGGAAAACAAAAATATATTCTGATTTCGTATGAATACAAATTATTCTGCTTTTGAAGATGTCCATGTCTTTTCCTTGAAAAGGCTAGAGCCATATTCTTTGTGGGGGGATCCTGTTCTCTCTCACTATTCTTTTTTTGGTTTTTTCCTTTGGAGACAGGTTCTTGCTCTGTACTCCAGGCTGGTCCGTTACCCATCCTCCTGCCTCAGCCTCCCGAGGACTGTGAATGCAGACATGTGCTACTATGTGCAGCCAACATTTATGTAACGATCGATCAAACACAGGGCCTGTGCTTGCTGGGCATCATGCTACCCACTGGACGAGGGGGCGAGGGGCTTGTTCTTGTTGGGACTGTTAAGCTAAGAGTGTCACCTTACCCCAGGATTTCAAGGTGGGGCTGAGAGGGGAGGCCTGGCTGCACACACAGCCTGCGTCGTCTTCTCCTTCCTTTCTTCTGTTTGCCCATTACTTGTTTATGAGGGGAACAGAACCCAGGCCTTCACCCCAACATGTGTCCCCGGCCTAGTTTTTTTATTGTCTTTGAGACAGATTCCAGCTAAGTCACCAAGTTGCCTAGGCTGGACTCGGATTTAGCAGTCCTCCTGCTTAGCCTCCCAGTGATGATGAGCCCTTGCCCCCAGGGCCCAGCTTTCATTTATACATATGTATATATGTATGTATATAAATTAGGCCCCATAGAAACCAACAACAGTAAGTCATAATAAAATAGAGCAATTATAATAATATAGGAGTAAAAGCCCTTTAAAGTTATGAATGATTCATTTCTCTAATTTTCCACTTTATAATTTTGGCCTGGCACTGGGCACAAGCCCCTGAGTTCAAGACAAGGGAGCCTTGGCAGGGCGCAGGCACAGTGTGGGCAGCCAGGGACCCTGCCGCGGGCAGGCCCACCCCAACCCCCCGGCCATCGCTGCCCCTCCGGGGTCTCTCCCTTCCAGCTCACGCTCCCCCGGTGGGCATCTCGTCTCCATCCCTGTCTCTCCGCTTCTCTGTCCAGTCTTTTGTGGTTGTATGTGCTGGGGCAGGAGGGTGCCTTACTTTTTCAATGCTGTGACCCAGACCCGACATCCACAAATTAGGGAGGAAACGTTTAGCTTGCAGTTTCAGAAGGTCACAGTCCACTCAGGGCAGCCGGCAGCTGAGGCAGCGCTTGGCAGAGGCAGAGGTGAGGCTGCTCCTCATGACGGCACACTCAGGAAACCACCGCAAGCCGAGTCTAGTCCCTAGGGAAGGCAGGAAGCAGCTTGTGTGTCCCTCCAGGCACTGGATCAGCCCCTGGTCCAGACTCAGTGTCCCGCCCCTTCCAGGTGTGGAAGATGTGGTAAGCCCCAACCCGCGCCTGCAATCCAGTCTACACACCCACAATCCACCTCTCCAGACCAGGCCCCGATGTCCCAGCAGCACGGTGTTCATGACAACCAAATACATGAGACTTTTGGGGACATTCCAGATCCAAACTATAATAGTGTGGTACTCGGGACTGAACCCAGGGCCTTGACACTGAACTACATTTAAATTTTGATGTTGAGGGGCTGAGGACATAACTCAACGTTAAGGAACTTGTTTAGTGTGCACAAGACCGGATTGTGTGCACAAGATTCGATTTCCCGGAACCACATGAAAATTATCTGGGTTTGGAGTAGCAGTAATCCCAGCACTCGGGAGGTTGAGGCAGGAGGACTACTGTGAGTCCAAGGCCAGCCTGGGCTCCATAGTGACCTCAGGACCAGCCTGGGCTACAGAACGAGACCCTGCCTCAAAAAATAAAATAAAATAAAAAATAATAAAAGCTGGGTCCAGGATAACTTTTTTTTTTTTTTTTGAGCCAGCATCTAATTCTATACTCCAGGCTGGTTTTGCACTCGCTGTGTAGCCCAGGCTGGCCTCAAACTCATGGCAGTCGTCCTGCCTCAGCCTCCTGAGCGCTGGGATTGCAGGTGTATGTCACCACACCCAGTTTACATGATGTGGGGGAATCCAACCCAGGCCCGTGCTCCGCAGGTTCCTGTTGCTGCTGGGCTGCGCCCCAAGATCTGGCGTAGTCAGCCGCCTCACACAGGCACAATACTGTAATGATCCATCAGAATCCTGAGCACGTCTGTGCCTGGAGATGCCCTGTCCCTGGTGCTACCTGCTACCTGCCAAGGAGTGAGCTAGGGCGCCTGGGATGGCTTGCCAGCATCTCCGCCTCACACAGACCCCTGACACCGGGGAGTCACGGCACTCCTCGGCCTCTCGGCCACAGCACACCCGAGTTCCCTGGGTCAGCGTATCTGCAAGTGCAGACACCCTCTGGCCTGTCTTCTTGTGCCCGTCCTGCTTGGCCACCTCCTGTCCAGTCAACCCTGGGCAGGTCAAGGCAGAGCCCTCAGCAGCTGACCCACCTTGGGGTCTTTCTCTGGGAAGGGGTCATAGATGGACTGAGGGATTAGCCCGGCTTCTTGGACGCCCTGGTGGTGCCAGGAGCCAGTGCATTCCAAGAAAGCCTGGGATGACAGGCACCGGGAGGGCGGAGGGAGGGTGGGAGAAGGAGACTGTGGGCAGGGTGGGGGGATTCTTGGCATTTCACGGGGGGGGGGGCTGTGATGGGCACTGCCCCCACCCTGCTGGGATGGTCGGGCCTTGGCCTGTGCCTCTCGGAATGTTTCTCTCCATCACCTCCAGCACCTGAGCAACCGCGCTGGGCTCCTTCTGGCTGTGGACAGAGGGCAGCAGTGTGAAGGATCTGGGCCTACGGGGCTGGAAGGAGCTGCCAGGGCCCCGTGGGATCCCACCCACACAGAGGGCAGGGAGACCTGGGGCGGGTGAGGGACAGTCACCTGGCGCCTCTACTGCCTTTAGCCTGTGGCCAAGGGACCAGGGCCCCACCAGGAGTCCTGCAGGCCGCCCCAGTGCCCCAGCAGCTCGCCTGGTATTTCATGGCTGCAGCTGGACACAACCCACTGGACCCAGTGGTCTCCACAGACTGTTCTGGTTCTGGCTTTTGTGGTACTGGGGACGGAGCCCAGGGCCTTCGCACTGAGCTACACCCTCAGCCCATTTTTAGTTGTGGTCTTGAGACAGGGCTTCACTCAGTAAGTCTCTAAGATGCCCAGCCTGGGCTTGGAGTTGTGATCCTCCTGCCTCAGCCTCCCAGGGTTCCGAGATTGCAGCCTTGGACCACCACACCAGGCTGCAGAGCAGCACTGCGGAAAGCGGGGCCATTGGCGTGTGCAGGTGACTCGTTCTTCCTCCAGGAAGCCGTTTAAAGAAGCCAGGATTTATTCAATGCTCTTCTCAATTCTTTATTAGCATTTTTGATACATAGTAACAATCAGTTTGAGAAATTGGTGCATTTATATAGTACATCTTGGTCGTTTTTACTTCCCTTCCCCCTTCCTCACCCGTTTACTCCCCCTTCACCACATCCCCTTTGTCTCACCCAAAGCCTGTTTTCTTTCTTTCTTCAACCTCACTTTTTTTTATGTTGTGGTTTTCTCACATTAGAGAAATCATGTGATATTTAACCTGCTGTGTCTGAGGCATTTTGCTAAGTACAATGGTGTCACACTGCATCCATTTCCCTAGAGCTGTTCCAAAAATTATTTTTCTTTATGGCAGAGTAGTAAGAACTCCATTGTGTAAATGTACCACATCTTTTAATAAACCCAAAACCTACTCATACACAGAAGAAATTTTTCCCTAGATAAAGGGATCTGTGGAAACAAACAAAAAACCCAGACTATCACATTTAATGGTGAAAAATTCTCTTCCTATACAGCCACTGCAGCCCCTCCTAGGGGTGGGAAACTAAGCCAGTAAAGTGGTGATTTGAGGGGTAAAGTTAAATTTTGCATAATTTCTCTGATTTGGGAAAGCCAGAACACAAGCATTCTGTGGAACCAAATGGGTGTGTTAGTGGGAGTTAGGGGGGATGGGGAGGGAGTGGGAGGGCCAAAAATGGGGAGGGGAAGGGATTGTAATATTGAAATGATATATATGTGCACAAAGTACTCAAGTCCATTGTAAGCATTTTTATTGCATATATATATATTAATAAAAATGGTAAAAAAAAAAAAGAAAGAAAAAAGGAAGCCAGGAAACCAGGCATGGTGATGCAGGTGTGTCGACCCAGTCCTCTGGGAGGCGGAGGCAGGAGGCTGGCAAGGTCCGGCCCTGCCAGGGCAACTTGGTAACTTAGTGGCTGGGACGGAGCTCAGTGTGAACACCCTGGGCTCAATCTCCAGTACCACAGGAAGGAAGGAAAGGAAGAGAGAATGAAAGGAAAAAGAGGAAAAAGTCTGGGAGAAAGTGGGGACCCCGCAGGCCACTTCCCCAGAGGCAGGCAAAGGGAGGCTCGGAAAGGACTGAACCTCTCTGAGCCTGGCCTCCACCCCACCGCGCAAGGAATCAGAACAGTGCCCTCTCCGGACTCTTCCCTTGGGCTGTCCTGACTCGTCCCCATGTCTCTGACTTGTGCTCTCCTCCGAGCTCCTTGGGGCCCCCATGGGGTCTCTGAAGGGCTCAGAGAAGGCTGCAGGGGTTCTGAAGACTCCCAAGGCACCCGGAGAAATGCCTCTCCATGGCGTGTTTCACTCAGTGTCATTTCACTGACTTCGTGGTCCTGTTTTTAATCATTTATTTATTTATTTTGATGATACAAGGCCCAGGGCCTTGGCGCTGAGTTCCACTGCCAGCCTCTCTTTTCTCTTTCTTTAAATTTTTATATATTTGTTTATTTGAGACAGGGTCTCGCTCTGTAGCCCAGACTGTCCCTGAACTCACTGTGGAGCCCAGGCTAGCCTTGGACTCACAGCAATCCTCCTGCTCATCCTCCCGAGTGCTGGCATGACAGGTGTGCACCACCACACGTGGCTTTACGTGGTGCTGAGGCACGGTCTCAGTAAGTCACCCAGGCTATGGGCTCACTATGCAGCCCAAGCTAGCCTCAAACTCCTGACAATCCTCCTGACTCAGCCTCCAAGAGTGCTGGAACGATAGGCCCCACTTTATTTTAGTTCAAGCCGGAAGCTCGAGCTGCGTGGACGGGGACAGAAAGACGCGTGACGATTAGCTGGGAAACCCCTTGGCGGCTCTTGGCGGGGATCGTGGCGCCTCCGTGACCTCATCCCCTTCTCTGCCTTCCACTCTCTGCTCCCATCAGACACAAACAAGACCTCCGCGGGTGTTGTCCTTGGAAGCCGGTCTGTATGAAGGAGGCGATTGTGAGGGAGTCTAAAATTAGCCCCTCAGAGCTTGCTGCTAGGGCGACGGACTCTGTGTCCAATTCCACATGTCGCCTTCCTAGACTGAGGTTACTGCCAGGGCAGCCCCGTCAGGGACATGGTGCAGCTGGGGCCTGGGATGCAGAGCGCACCTGCTCGCAGGGCTGGGTTGGATCCTTTGCTGGCTCCAGACACCAGGTTGCTGTCCTGAACTCTCATAACGAAAAAAACCTATTTTAGAGGGCCGGGAGCATAGCTCAGTGGTTACAGTGCTGGCCTGGCAAGCACAAGGCCTGGGGTTTGATTCTTTAGCACCACAAAAGCCAGGCGTAGTGGTGCACACCTGTAAACCCAGAATCCAAGAGGCTGAGACATGCGGATGGTCGTGAGTTCCAGGCCAGCTTGGGCTACATAGTGAGACTCAGAGTCATACTGACCTGGTATCAAGTGATGGAGTTTTTGTTTCAGTCACTTTCCTGTTGCTGGGATGGAACACATGGCCTTGTAACTTAAAGGAGAAAGGTTTAGGCTCGTGGTTTAAGTAGGTTAAATCTATGGTGAGTTGTCTCCAAGGTAAGTGTATCATGGTAGAGGGATGTGGCAAAGAACAGCTTCTCCACCCGTGGTGGCCAGGAAGCAGGAGGGAAGAGAGGGGCTGGGACAAGGACACACCCTTCCATGTCACCCCCTGGCAACTCACCTCCAACCGGGCCCCGCGCCCTAACAGCACAGAAAGTCACCCAAAGATGACTCCATCGCTGAGCACAGTGCCCCACTCTCCAGTCACCTCAGTCACCTTCTACACACAAGAGACTTTGGGGAGACATTTTAGATCTAAGCCTTAACATCCAGGACCCCCGAGCCTCAGTTTCCTGACAGGGAAAACTGAGTGAATGACCTGCCCTGATGGGCTTTGGAGACAAGATGTAACTCAAATGTGAAGTCTCTTAGGAGCTGGCAAAGGCAGACCCAAGGCTGAGTGCAGGAGAGGCCTTGGAGGATGCTGGGGGCCTCCCCAAGGGGGGTGTCATCACTGGTCTCCCCTGTTCTCTTAGGGGCCACAGGCTCGTGTCCATGGGCTTCATCCTCGGGTCCTTGAGGCTTCTGCCTGGCCTGGAGGCCATGTTGGAAGATGTGCCACACCAAGGCCATGTTGAGAGACTTCTGGCTCCCTGGGCCATGGGAGTTACGCTAGAGGTCCTATCGGAGACCATGTGGGAAGACGTCCCCCCTCCCCGTGTTAGTCAGTGCTGGGGAGCAGCCACCAGAAGGCAATGACTTGGCCCAGGTGGTGTGGCTCCGACAGGTGGTTTGCTTAGAGCCTGGACTCGCTTCACAGGTCGCAGCAGCAGGTCCCCCCTTGCCTCTCAACACCAGGAGCACATTAACTGACATGGTTTTTTCCGACAGGCAGTGGAAGGAATGTCTATAGGACATGGTCCCAAAACAATATTTTTATTCTCCAGCAGCAAAATACACAATATCCATTCTTGTCTTTTTTTTTTTTTTTTTTGAATCTCTGGCAAGGACTCAACGTTCTTAATTTAGAACAATATAATGATCTGACTTCTGTGTGGGCCCTTAAATTCCTTTGTCCTTTGCTGCAAAGTGTGAAATATATGCTTCCTGGCCCTGGGATTACAGCTCCTGACCATGGGCTCACAAAAGCAAACAAGAGGCTGAGGCAGGTGGGGGCCCTAATGTCCGAATCCCGGTCCCCTGGGCCCTTTGTCAAAGTGATGAGTGAGATCAAGAATAAGTAGCTTCTGGTGATGATGCGTTGGCAGCTTTTTCTGGTGGCTTTTCTGTCTTTTTCCCTTTTCAGGATAGGATGGTGTGATTTCTAAGGCTGTCCTGAAGTAACTCTGTAGACTCTATTCCCTCTGATTTGTTTTTGCTGTTTTTTGACTTTTGTTTTTGAGACAGGGTCTCACTACGTAGCCCTGGTTGGCCTCAAACTCACACCAGATCCTCCTGTCTCAGCCTCCTGACTGCTGGGATTACAGGCCAGTGCCACCACACCCAGTTTATTGGTGGTGGAGAACCAGAACAGGGGCTGGTGATTGCTAGAAAAGATCTCTAACAGCTGCATTATGCCCCCGTCTCCAAGGTGTTAAATTTTAAACATGTATTATAGAAGAAGACACATTGCCCAGAGTGGCCCTCACATCCTTCCCCCTCGTTCCAAGTGCACTCGTTCCATGATTCTGGCCACTATCTGCGGCAGCTCTGGATGTCTCCTTTCCTGAGTTTCTCTAGTTGTGCAGGGCTGACGGCCTCAGTGCCTTGAGTCCATGCAGGATGTTGGCCTTCCCTTGTCATTTTGACTAAGGGAAGCAGCCAGAAGTCACTGTGCTAGGTCCAGTGACCACGTGTTTTTCCCAGCTGGCCTTTCCATGGGTGGCACCTGGCCTGGGTTTTTTGATCCCACTTCAGAAAGATACTCAAAGTGGTCCCATAGGGACCTCTTTAGCTAGTAGAACTTGTGCCCCTCATTCCTTGGTTCCAAAATAAAATATCGTTCTTGTACAAAGAAACACACTCAGGTAAAAGGACTTCCAGAGCTGCTTCCAGCATGGCCAGGACTAGGGCATGAGTGTGTCTGAAGTGAGGGCAGGTCCTCTATGGCAACAGACTTCTTTTTTATTTTGAGACAGGGTCTCGCTCTGTAGCCCAGGCTGGTCCTGAACTCACTACTACATAGCCCAGGCTAGCCTTAGAGTCACAGCAGTCCTCCTGCCTCAGCCTCTCAGAGTGCTGAATGACAGGCCTAAGCCACTGGGCCAGTCTTAGATGGTTTTAAGAGCTCTTTCACTTTTGATGTTTAAACATTCTTGAAACATATTCACTTCAAAAGTCTCGGCAGTTCCTCCTAGGCTCAAATCTCCAACTAGGTCAGTTTTGAAGTAATGGTGGGGTAGGGGAGGTGGAGCTCGTTAGCCTTCTCTGCCAGCACAGGCAGTTCCTGGGCGGGGGTAAGAGGGCACGTCTTCTGCACCTGGGCACAGACCAACATCCTGACAGATCACGTTCTCAAATAATACTAACTGCTCTTCTTCACGGGAGTCGCTCACAGCAAAGGGGCCAGGCTGAGGGCCGGGCGGGCTGCACACGTGTTGTGATCTCCCTCTGAGCATGGGTTTCCACCTGCAAAGACAATTACCCAGTAATTCAAGCGCACCCCCTTCCACCTGAAGTGTGCTAATTATGGGGGGAAACCTGTGGCCTGTCTGTGACAAGAACAAGCCAAGTAATTATCTCGGGCGTTCTCTTAGACCGTTCGGAAGGAGTCTCCCTAGTGCAATGCTCCGGGAGGCTGAGGGGAGATTGCAAGCGGAGGCCCAGTCTGGCAATTTAGTGATTTAGCCAGATGCTGTCTCAAAAAAAAAAAAAAAAAAAAAAAAAAAAAAAAAAAAAAAAAAAAAAAAAGACTAGGGATCTAGCTCTGTGCAAGGGTCCTGGGTTCCACCCCCTAGCATCACTAAATAAGCAAACAAAACAATGCAGGCGACCCATCTTGGGACCTTTCCATTCAGGAGGAGTTCCATCTTCCCATCTTTCTTTTCTAAATAAATCACCTACTTTGCATTTTGCAAAATAAATAAGTACCATTTCAGAGGAAACCTCAAGGCGGGTAGATTTGTGGGGAGACCTGGGGCCTCAGGACCCACCAGCACCCAGCACCATGAGGTATGTCCCTCCCTGGGACAGAAACATTTTGTGACTGAACCCCTGAAGAGAGACCACTGCCCACCCCCCACCCCCACCAAGCAGACCCAGTGGGCCTCAGGAAATCCAAAGTTCTGATCCTGCCTGGCATCCATCCTGGTGTGTCCCGGGCCCATCAGAGACACTGCCATAGCAATGCACTGTTTAAATTGATTTAGTGGCCCCTCGGCCTTTGCTCCTCAGGAGATTTACAGCTCCAGGCCTCTCCCTGCTTCCATCATCCCATATGGGGCAGCTGGAGCTTTTTGGGTAACCTCTACCTGAACCAGAGCCCCCGCCGGGAAGTGCTAGAGTCTGTGCAGGCAGGAGCGGACATGCCCAGGAGCCACCTTGTTGGGGGGAAGATGCCAGGCTGCTGTGGACAGCTGCTCCATGGGCCCTGGTGGGGAGCACGCTGTTCCTTTGATGCTGAAACTGCCTTTGGGGGATGGGGAGCACCCCAGAGGAGCACTTGGGGTTCTGGAGACACGTGGAGAGGCAGGGGCTGGGAGCTTTGAGTGTCCAGGTCCAGGACACCCACACCCAGGTGGGGAGGGAGGACTCATTGAGGTCACAGCTCCTGTGGATCTGAAGCCACACAGTCTCCATAGGAGACTCAGGCACAGCCTGCTCACAGGATATTTCTTTTTCTTTTCTTTCTTTTCTTGGCAGTACTGGGGCTGAGCCAAGCACCTTTGCACTGAGCTACATCCTCAGCTCAATTTTAGCCTTAATTTTAAGATAGGGTCTCACTAAGTTGTCCAGGTGAACACCCCATAGAGTTTCTAAGTCATAGTTGGAGCTGATGTCTGTACCAGAACCATGAGAAGGACAAAAAGGCCCGTGTGGTGATGCACACGGTAATCCCAGCACGCAGGAAGCTGGGGGTTGGTATACAATCTTAAACTTTGAAACTTTTTTTGATGTGTATGATGTATATAGATATTTAGCTGGTGATGGAGTGGCAGAGGCAGAAGTTGTGATTTGGGATACTATTAGTTCTAAATACAGTAAGAGTTGGTAAATAAGTGGTTCTTGGGGATCTTCCCTGAAGCTCTCACCGACTGGTAAAAATAAAAGATCACACAGTCTTAGTCCTTTGGCTATGAACTCAGTTGTCTATTAGTTCAACCTGTGACTCTTGAATTTTATGTCTCAATTTCATGCTCTGTAACTAAATTTGTAATAATGATCTTCCTCATTTCTTCTTGCTACTCTTTGGGAAAAAACTTTTAAAAATTCTGAAATAACTAAGTATGTCATTGCTTTATATGTGATATAGTTTTGAGATATAGACTTAAGTTTATTTAATGTAGTGATATGTTTATTTGGTCTTTGATGTAAGTTTGGCCTAAGAAATCTGGTTGATGTGATGATGACCTTAATGTCTTTCGCATAGCAGCACAGTTGACAGCAGGCCGATCTTGGAAGAAGCCCGTATGCCCGAGTACAGATGACTGGATAAAGAAGAGGTGGTGTACATACACAATGGAGGAGTACTACTTCACCATTGAGAATGACTCATTCGAGTCATTTTTAAGAAAATAAATGCAAACAGTAGGAAAAGTGTATAAATATATAAAGAAAATAATCTCCACTTTTCCCTCCACTTGTAGATACCTTGTATTTTGCTCAAAATCTAAGGGAAAGAAAGAGAAAAATTACTTTTATTATAGATTTTGATTAAAAGTTTAAATTCTGAGCTCTCAAATCCTCCTTTTCTTCAAAATCATCTTGCAGTTCATAGATTTTTATCTTAAATGGAAAGCTTAGGCTCAAGGTCCAAAAGTTGAGAAGTCACTAGATTTGGAGTTTCCTTTTTTAAAACCTAACACTTGTTTAGCAGAAAACATATCACTAAATGGTCCTAAAGCCTCATCAGTGGGAGCAGAAGAACTCACTTTGCTCCTCACTGTGGGAACTGCATTATTCTTAACCCTTTGGCTTTGAAGTTTTATACACCCATAGACACAACTCATCCTTTTAGATCTCTGTTGGGCAAATTTTTTTCAGTTTGTAATGAAAGCAAATTTTTAAATTTAATAATAATGAAACTAAATAGTTTTAGACTATGTTTTCTGTTCTTCATATTACAATGTTGCTTGATTGTTTTTCATATTACAACATTGTAAAGTCTCACTATACAGAACTTTGATCTTTTAGCTAAATCATAATACCAGCACTCTGGGAAGCTGAGGCAGGAGGATTGCAACTTCAAGCCCAGCCTGGGCAACTGGGAAAATAGTGGCTTATGGATAACTTGTTTCAAAATTAAAAGACATAAATGGACTTGGGATATAGCTCAGTATGAAGCCACTCAATACCATGATAAACTATTTTTTTCTTCATTTCTTTTACATAATTTCTTTGAAATAGTCTGCAAGAAGGATATTGGTGAGTAAAAGGCTTTGGACACTGGATGGCTGCTGATGTGTTTTCCTCAGTAGGTGACCCGAGGTTGCAACTGTGCAGGGCCCATGGCACAGGCATGCAACGCCAGTGTGCTGGGAGGCTGAGGCAGGAGGATCACAAGTTTGAACCTAGACTGGGCAACTTAACAACCTAGTGAGATCTCATCTCAAAATCAGTTAAAAAAAAAAAAAGCCTGAATGAACTCCATAGCGAGTTCAGGACCAGCCTGGACTACAGAGAAAGACCCTGTCTAAAAAAAAGGCTGGGGATGTAGCTCAGTGCAAATGCCCTAGGTTTAATCATCCATAGAGGGAAGGAAAAAAAAAAGAAAGGAAGAGAAAAGAAAAAGAAAGAAAAGAAAAAGTTGCAACTTTACTATCACCTCTCTGCTTCCCTCCGCAGCCATCCAGGAGATTGCCACTGTTGACACATGTGACCCTTATAGATCTGTTCTCGTCGCCTTCTGCCCTTGTTCTCACCACTATCCTCGTGCATAGCGAACTCTTTTCTGTTTTCTGTCCTGCCTGACCTGCAGCCCCCATGTTCATTTTTATTTATTTATTTCATACTATGCATGGAGCCCAGGGCCTTTGCATTGAGCTATTCTCTCAGCCAATTTTTTTAGTTTTAATTTTGAGACAGGGCCTCCTTAAGTCACTTAGTTTCCCAAGCCTGATGAGACCATTTGATAAAGATGATGATTTTAACCAGGAAGGTGTGTGAGTGTGTGTGTGTGTGTGTGTGTGTGTGTGTGTGCGTATGAAGCATTTAAGAAAGCAAGTCACATGGGTAAGAGACTGCTATTCTATTTGAACTTCTGAAGTGGCTGAGCCTGAGATAAGTACCTAACTGTCACCTGTCGTTCAGAACAGTCACTTGCCGCTGACTCTGACTCCCTCATTGCCCCTGCAGAATCCCTCCAGAACCCTTCAGAGAATCAGCCACCGCTCAGTGACTGGAGTACATGGCGCTACGGCCAACAGTAGGAAAAGGGTATAAATATACAGAGGGAATAAGCTCCACTTTTCCCTCCACTTGGAGACATCTTATGTTTTGCTCAAAATCTAGGGGAAAAAAAGAAATGAAGGAAATGTCAAAATTGCTAATGCCGTGACTCATTGCACCCAGTGAGAGGCCATGGGTGGCGCTTAGGAGGCAGACTGCCCAGCAGGCCAAGGCCCCTGGGTCAGTCCCAAGCACCACAGAGCACTGGAACGAGGTGGCACACACCTGGAAACCCAGCACTCAGGAGGCTGAGGCAGGAGGACAGCCTGGGCTCCATGGCCTGAGATGCTGTCTTAAAAAGATAATAATAATCCAATGAGGAAGGAGGAATTCTAACTCCCTAGGACAGGAGGGAAACTAACAATTCTGGAGGAAAATAGAAATCACTTTTAAAAAGCTTAGAGCAGAGATACAGAAAACACAGTCCAAGAAATTCCTTTTTTTTTTTTTTTTTTTTCTGAGGCAGAGTCTCACTCTGCAGTCTAGGCTGGCTCTGAACTCACTGTGGAGCCCGGGCTGGCCTCAAACACAAAGAAATTACATTTATCAAAAGTGGTCATGGAGCACTAGCATGTAATGGATCCAGTCACACCCAATGACAGATCAAATGAAGCAAAAACACAACTTAGGACATGAGGGAAATTATCTAGTATGCGGATTCCAAAGATCTGTGTTAACTTAAGCACTGGGATAAAGAAATGAATCAACTTAAGAATCTCTGTGTTTGCTTCTCAAATATTCCTTGTCTAATGGGAAAAGACAGTGAGGAGAGACAGAGTATAGACACAGACCCTGTGTGGCTTCAGATGCAAGAATTTGAGGGGAACTTGCTTTTCACTTTACTGTATTTATTTATTTTTATTTATGTACCTGGTGGCGGTGGTGGTCCTGGGATTGGGCCATGGCCTTCACACTGCACTGTGTCCCCAGCCTTTCTGTTCTTCTTCTCCTTTTTTTAATGTTTCCTTTGCAGGTGAGGTCTCCCTGCATTGCCCAGGCTGGGCTGGAAAGACCGATCCTCCTGCCTCAGCCTTCCAGAGCTCAGGGATGATAGGCCGGAGCCACCAAGGCCCCAGCTTTATTCTAAGACCAAAGGAGACACTGAGAAACTAGACTATTTAGCTTCTGGGGTCGGGGGAACATCTCAGATCTAATCTGTAAATCAGAAGAATTGTCCTAACAGTTTGGCCCAACACAGGGTCCAGCGCTGTCAAATCCAGCACGGGCTGGGGACGAGAACTTGGTGGTTGCAGACATTCAACGATGTCATCAGAAAGAGCCAAGAGGGGTCGTGCTCTGCACCACTGGAACAGGCCAACGTTTCTGGAAAACTGAGGCAGGACAATCATCAATTTCAATTCCAGCCTGGGCAATTTAATAACTTAGTGAGAATTTGTTCCAAAATAAAAGATTTTAAAAAATGTACTGAAGGGGAAGACGGAGCAAACAACAACGGGAGAAGAGGCTGTGGGAGGGTCAGAAGCAGCCGACTTGGCACGGCCCCGTGCTGCCAGCACCCACAGATCACAAACAAGGTCCGGAGGCCAGACCTCAGCCCGAGGTAAGAGTGGAACCAGACTAGTGGGAATCATTGGCTGTGGGTGGCCTCAGAAGCACCAACCCGTGGGTGTTTGTACTATAAACACAGTGTGTGCTCACCCTAGAAAAGACCCCAGAATCCCAGATCAGAAACGGGACTCAACAGCCGTCACAGGAGTGACGTCAGCAGGAGCCATTCACTTTTCCTGCACACCAGAGACAGTCAGAGGTAGCAGTACCATGGGGAAACGTGGTAACAAATCTCATACAAAAAGATCTGATTCCCCAGGGGAGGGTATAAGGGGTGCTGAAATTGCAGAACCCAAAGAAAAGGACAAAAATGATGGTAACTTCTGGGCCCAGACAGTCAGTGAATTAAAACAGAAATTAAAGGAGGAGTTAAACTGGGAAGCAAAGCAGGAAATAAATCAGACAGCTTGAGAACTACAAGAACACTTGGCTAAACATAAAGCAAGGCTTGAAAAGGAATTAGAGGAGACCAAAGAAGAATTGGGGAAGCGCAGTCACAGATCTACAAAAAGACCTGAAACCCCAGGAGATGAAGTCAAGGTAAATAAAGATGAATATGGCAAAAATGATGGCAACTTCTGGGCCCAGAAATTCAGTGAATTAAAACGGGAATTAAAGCAGGAAATTAAACAGACAGCAGAAGAGCTACACCAATACACAGATAAGCAAAAAGGAAGCTTTGAAAAGCAACTAGAGGAGACCAGATAAGAAATATACCAGAAGATAATGAAGACAAAAGAAGAAATTAGAGAAGAACACGACAGAGATATAGAAAAATTGAATTCAGGAAATGAAAAACACCCAGGTAATAATAAGCAACCACTTTAAACAACTTCAGAATAGAATGTCAGACCTAGAAAACAGTGACTAAGCTGCAACATACAGGCCATGAAGAGCACAAAGTAAATAAAGAAAGCGAGTCATTACAACGACTGATAGATGATTCAAGGAGAAATAACCTCAGAAGTATGGGAATCGAGGAGAAGACTGAGGACAAAACAAAAGACTTAAAGGACATGTTTAATGAAATAATGGAAGAAAATTTCCCAAATCTAAGAAGAGAAATGAACATGAAACTTTTGCAGGCATATAGAACACCAAACATTGATCAGAAGAGACCCTCATCACGACACATCATAATTAAAATTCTAGAAACCCAACACAAAGAGAAAATACTAAAAGCGGTAAGAGAAAAACAGAAGGTGACCTACAAAGATAAACCCATCAGGATAACCACAGATTTTTCAATCCAAACTCTAAAAGCAAGAAAATCGTGGAGCAATATCATCCAAGCACTAAAAAAAATAGATGCCAGCCAAGACTGCTATATCCAGCAAAATTATCTTTTAACTGAAAGGGAGAACTTAAAACTTTCCATGACAGAGACAGCTTAAAGGAATTTGCAGCCACTGAGCCAGTATTGCAGAAAATACTTAAAGGAAACTTGGACAGTGAAAGGGAGACCAGTGACACCAATGATCCCAGAGAAAAAGTGACAACAGCTAGAGGAGAAGGAGCTGAGAAAGAAGTAGGTTAGTAATCAGTGAAATATGAGTAAATAAGATATGAAAGTTACAAAATTAAGAAATAACTAGACTTGCCTACATGTCTGTCGCTTTAAGTATATTTATGTGGTATAGATTTAAGTTCATTGAATGTAGCAATGTGATATAGTTTTAACTTTGTTTTGTTGTAGCAACTCACTTATTAGGTCACTAATGAAAGTTTATCCTAAGGAACCTGATTGATGTAAACATAACCTTGTGAATGTATAAATATGCACCTTCCAGTATTCAGCTAAGGCAATTGAATTTTATTTATTTATTATTTTTTCTTCTTTCCCAAATTAACTATTCTTTTGAACTACATGCTTATAATTATTTTCTAGTGTGAACTGTTGGGTAAGGCCAGGTTTAACATTAGCAACAAAGATGTAGGAAAATATGGAAAAAAACCTTTTTGGTGAATATCCCAATGAAGGGATTGGTTGGATTCAGAGAGGAGATATCAAGATTAGACTACTGGGAACCCATTAGAGGAATAGGAAGCTGGGGTAGAGTGGTGACTTGAGTGAAATGATTTAGGCGTGGAAGATTAATATGTTAGACACTGTATGGTTTCTCGGACTTGGAAAACCCAGAACACAGACATTCTTTGGAACCATATGAAGTGATAGCCAGAGCCGGGGGAAGGGACAGGGAGGGGGTGGGAGGGTAGAAGATGGGAAGGGATTGTGAAGTCGATGTGATACATAGATGTACGAAACACCCAAATTCATTGTAAATACTATGTATTACATTTGTGTATTAATAAAAATAGTGGGGGAAAATAAGAGGAAAACAAAGAAGATATAAACCAGGAGATAACGAAGGTAATACAAGAAATTAGAGAAGAATACAGCAGAGATATAAAAATATTGAAAGTAGATATTCAGAATGTGAAACACACACAAGAAAAAATAAGTAACCAGTTTGAACATTTTTAGAATAGAAAACTCTTGGAAGTAATAAACAAATTCAGCCAAAAAAAATGTACTGAAGGGACTGGAGGAATAGCACATCAGTTAGAGCAGTTGCAAGCACAAGGCTCTGAATTCGATTAGCCAGCACCATGTAAAGCTGGGCATGGTGGTGCATGCCTATAATCCCACCATTTAGGAGATTGGGGCAGGAGGACTGCCATGAGCTCAAAGCCAGCCTGGGCTACATAGTGAGTTCAGGACCAGCCTGGGCTATGGAGTGAGAACCTGTCTCAAAAAAAAAAAAAAAAAAAAAAAAAGAATGGATAATTGCCTGAAATAGAGTTTATTTGCAAGCTGCCATTTGTTTGTTTTATGATACTAGGATAGATTCCAGGGCCTTCACCCAAGCCATGTCCTTCAGCTGTTTTGATTGGTTAGTTGAGACAGAGTCTTGCTAAATTGTCCAACTTAGTGACCCTCTGATCTCAGGCTCACAGAGTGCAGGGATCGCAGGCCTGTGCCATTAGCCCAGTTTGAAGCTGTCATCTGTGTACTGACTGAAGTTTGAAGTGTGCCTTGTAGGGTCAGATGTCGGACACAGAAAGCCCTTGGTAAATAATACCAAATCATCTTCCAAAATAATTTCCCCTGTCTATATTACCACCCACAGGGAATGACTACAGTTCCTCATTACCTGTTTTGCTAGCACAAAGACACATTGTCTCAGCGGCAGGAGCCATAGCTCCATGGTCAAAGTTCTTGCCTAGTATTGTAGTTGGAATCTGGAATGTCTTCCACAAGCCTCATGCATTTGGCTATTAGGGATTGTCTATGGAATCATGTGCTATTAGGAGATGGGGGTTTGGCCTGGAAGGGTGGTTAATGAGCATGAAGCAGATTACAGGTGTGTAAACGAAGACAGGCATGTGACAGATTATAGATTCTAGCATGTGGATTGCTTTACAGATTCCAGGTGTGCGGTGGATGATACTATACAGGCATGTAGTGAGGCTTAAGCCTGGAAGGATATGTGCTGCTTCCTTTCTTCTGAGATTTGACTTCCTGTTTGTGATGGTGTGAGGAGATGTCTCTACCTCTGCCTCTGCCATGGACTTCTACTGTTGCCAGCCATGCCTGAATGGACTGAGACCTTCTGAAACAATGAGCTTTAGCGTCCCTAAATTGTGGATGTTGGATAGTGTGTCATAGTGATGAAAAAGTAACTAAGAGAGAATTTAGTATCAGAAGTTGGGTGGTTGTATGACTTTACCTGACCACATGGTTTGGAAGTCTTAGGAACTGGTTTACTGGAGGATTTTGGAAGGGTTTGAGGATGGCAGCGGGAGAATCCTTGGAGGGCTCTGAGATGAGCTTGAATGGAGATTCTGGTCAGAGCTCAGAAGACCAGAATCTTGACAGAAGTATGGATTAGAAATGCCAGGCTCAAGAAGTTTCAGATGGGAAGGAGAATTGTATTAGCAAGTGGTATAAAAGCCATATATGCTACCCTCTGGCACAAAGTATGTTGGCATTTTGATCTTATCCAGAGACTTTCCCTGAAACAAATATTAAGGGTGGTATTTGACCTGGTGGAGGAAATCTTAAGGTAGCCATATGTTCCAGCTGTTACATGGCTGCTGTTTGCAGCTTTTAGCCAACTGTAAGGCAAAAGGCAGGAGGAAAAAAATGGCAGAGAAAAATTATATAAAAAGTTTGCAGTTCCAGACTGAAATGGCCTGCAGTGGTGGGGCCAAAGAGCACAGGGAAGTTATAGAGACAGCATTCAAAAAAGCCACATACGTGCAACCAGGACTATAAAAAAGAGACCATGATGGTATCCCAGGAATCAGCAAGATTCCACCCTTTACCAATTAAAGGGGGCTAAGGCAAAAGATCTTGTTCTGAGAAGAGTCCCCCAGGGCTCCCTGGAGGGCAAAAGAGGGAAGTGTTTGCCACAGTTCAGCTCCCCAGAGTTCAGACATCCAGGTACTCAGAGGCTGCTACAGCCATGGCACAATGGAAGCAAGCTGCTGTTCAAGCCAGTGGCTCACCTTAGTGAGGTTCATGTGGTCCTGGCATTACAGGCTTGCAGTGTGCAAGAGCTGTATGGTCACAGAGACTTCCACTCAGATTCCAGAGGAAGACCATGGAAGCCAGGCAGTGTGCAGCTGGGAGCGAAGTGCGTCAAGTTGTGAAGGAGAATCCTAAGGCAGTAAGAAACCTCAAAAATAAGGGGAACCCACAGGCATGGATCATCAGCGGAGAAAAACTGTGGGCTGTGAGTGGATCCGGCCCAAAGGACAGAAAATAGAGGCGGCATCCAGCAGAAATGCCATAGGAGTGGGGCCACCTAAGCCCTTTGCAGTTTGCTCTTCACTGCCACCACAGATTACTCCAGATGCTGGATATAGACTCACAGGAGACAACACTTGCCCTGCCGGTATAGAACGTGTTTTGGCCCGATTACTGTCTGTCCTCCTATTCCTCCCTTTTGGAATGGGAACGGTTATCCTCTACCATTGTGTACTGGAGGTATTTAACCTCTCTTTGATTTTCACAGGAGCTCAGAGCGGAGGGTTTGCCTGGTGTCTCAGAGGAGACTTTGGACTTGGATTTTGTAGCAGTTAAGACGCTGGCAACTCTTAGAGAAGGGCTAAATGCATTTCGCATGAGGAGATGGACATGAGTCTTTTGGGAGCCAGGGGCAGAATATTGCGGTTTGGATCTGAAGTGTCCCCCAAAGTCTCATTTATTTAGATGTTAGAGATTAACTATGGAAGAATGTACTGTTAGGAGATTGGGTCCTGGTATGGAGATGGATTATAGGTGTGTGGGAGAAGACAGGCTTGTGGCACATTACAGATTCCAAGCATGTGAATTTGATTTATTACAGGAGTGTGGTGGATTACAGATTGTAAGGCATGTGGTGGGACTTAAACCTGGAAGGATACAGGGTCTTCCTTCCTCCCCTCCTTCAGGAACTTGACCTGGCTGCCTGTTTGCAGTGCTGTGAGGAGAAGCCTCCACCTGCACCGCATCCAAGTGCCCACCACCCAAGAATGGAATGAAAACTTCTGGCACTGAGAATTAAAATCAGTGATTACTTTCCTAAGTTGTGCATGTCAGGAATTGAGTCACAGCAACAGAAAAGTAACTAGGATACCTAGCATGCACAAGGCACTGGGTTTGACCTCCCAGAACCACGTAAAAATTAACCCAGCCTGGTGTGGCGTATGCTTGTCATCCCAACACTCAGGAGGCTGAGGCAGGAAGAATGCCATGAGTTTGAGGTTAGCGTGGGCTAGAGAGAAAAATCCTGTCCCAAGATTAATCGTTTTATTTTCAGTTATGCCAGCCTAGCAAAGAAGAAAAATAATACGTTATTAGTGTCTGAAATTGATTAATTTCTGCCCATGCTTTAATGAATCAGAAAAACTTGCATAAACTTGAATGTGTGAAGATGATGACCATGCTCTGGTTTTCTGAGATTCTCTTTTTGATCCTCAGTATATATTTTAATGCTATGCATAATTTAAGGCCAGCTTTCATACACTGAGATTCATTGCCAGTCCAAGATTTATTTTATTTTGAGAGAGGATCTTAAAGGGCTCAAGCTGGGCTAGAATTTTCTGTCCACTGGCCCAGGTCTCCAGAGTGCTCGGATGACAGGCCTGTGTCATGATCCTTCACATATGAACATTCTGGTCACAACTCTCAAAAGTTTCTTCCAGTGTTGAGAGAGGATTATTTATTTATTTATTTATTTATGATGAGGTCATTTAAAAGCTCAACCATATTTCTGGTTGTAAATTTTGTTAGGCATTTCTACATAGCCCTGGTGAGAGACACCCAGAGCCTTACACATGGGTAGGCAACTGTGCTAATCATTGAGGCGAGTCCCATGCATGAGGTATCATCATCTAATAATTGGCTTTATGAGAAATGCCATTATAAAGAAAATTGGAACTTTGTCCAAGGGTTTTCACATTTCCTTAGATGCTGCTATGGTTTCCACCCTTGATGCTGTCTCTATGGCACGACCCTCCCAGTGGATATCTGGGCAGAAAAAGTCAGCAGCCAGGCATGCGGAGAACCTCCCTTGAGTGGCACCAGGCTCATAGAGATGTTGCCTTCAGGGATAGCCAAGCCTATAGAGCCCCAGCCTCGATGTGGAGTCAGGCCTGCCAAACACCTGCCTTGATGAGATGACCAGGACAGCAGAGAGCCTTCCTGTGTGGGATGACTGGGCTTGTGGAGCCTCAGCCTCTATGGGAGAGCCAGATATCCAAAACCCCTTCCACTATTGGATGGCCTGGTCTGCAGAAGCCCTGCCTCTGTGGGAAAGCCTGCCCGATAGAGCCACTTCGGCTGTGGGGTGCCCATGTCTACAGAACCCTTTCCTCTATGGGATGAACAGGCCTGCAGAGCCGCTGCCTGTGTGGGACACACAGGTCTACAGTCAACCTTTGTCTGTGGGACAGGCAGGCCTGCAGAAGCCCTGGCTCCACGGGACGGCCATCCTGCAAAGCTGCTTTGTCTGCAGGACAGCCATGTCTACAGAATTCTTTCCTCCACGGGAAAGCCACGCCTGCAAAAGCCCTGCATGTGTACACAGGCAGGGCCTGTGGTGTTGCACCTCTGCAAGACAGGCAGAAGTAGAGATCCTGCCTCTACGGTCCAGGGAGGTCTGCTGTCCACGTGTGGCTGTGGCTCCCAGAGGGCGCAGTTGTTGGAGGTCCAAAGGCACCTCAGCCAACTGGATGACTGATATTTGAAGGAGCTAGGAGCTGAGTCATCTCTGGCTGAGGTCCTTCTGGGAATTTCGCCTCCAGCCTCCACGTGAGCTC